>JAUMHH010164022.1:0-17153 GCA_032359455.1 Chlamys rubida | reverse complement strand
GGCCCTTGGGCTGATATTGCAGTCTCGGGTTGATACTGGGTGTGATATGGAAAAAGGCATGTATTATTCTCTATATAGTTAATTGCCTTGTATGCCTGTACCTTTATTTGAGATGAATTCATTATTATATTGTATTTTAGGACCCGTTTTATTTACATTGTTTTATATTGTACGTCTTGGGTACTTACTGTGCTTGCTGATTCAGTGTATGGCCGTGGAGTGCGTGTTGGTGTTTGTGTACGTTTTTGAAAATTGGTGAATGGGATAGATTTGTCTGGATGATGTCGTTGAGTTCTTTGAGCATTCTGCTGTGTGTTGTTTGCAGTAATTGAGGTTATATTTGTTTTTGGTGGTTGGGATTACCAATGTTGCATATCCTTATGTCAGTGATCATTTTCTCTTCGCCTTGGAAGTATCTATTACGATTTTGATTTTGTACTTCGGCAGCTTTACATGTGTGCATACTTTCGTGATTTATGAATGAAAGCGTTTGGCTTTGTTAATGAGGCGTCGAGTGAGTGCCTGGGCCCACTTGTATAAAACATCTCAAAGTTAAGGAAAATCTCAAGCAATGTATTGTCTATGGGAGATCTTAGACTTGAGGAAATCTCAAGAGTTGAGATGCTTTATACAAGTGGGCCCTGACATGTATCGGAAGTTTTAGCTGGTTGATGCCCTATATTTGTCAATGAGCAGTATAGCTTTTTTAACATTATAGATAGCTAACGGTATAGGTTTTCGAGTTCATGTCAACACATGCTATCTCTTTTCAGTACAATTTCATCATTGCTCAGTAGTTTGTCTGCGCAAACTGTAGAGGACATCGTGAAATCACTGGTAAAGGATATCTCCGAGAGCAGAGCTACGATCATAGCTAAAATATCCGGTATTCCATTTAATTTCAACAAATTTTATTGTTCAGAAAACAAATGGATTGGACAACAGGCAAGCCTATATAGGTCCTCTCCAATAGGTTCCACATATATACAAGTCAAAGTGAATAAAGTAAATAATAGATATCATAGACAGTAATGTATATATATAAAGATAAATAGATTTTAACATGAAAGCATTGATGGTAGTATTACACAATATTCAGAGAGTAGAATGATTACCTCGGGTAATGTATAATAATTAAATAATTATGTAAACATCTACTCACGCTTATACATACTTGCATACCCACATGCCTACATGTCACACACACCCTCACACACCCTCACACACCCTCACACACACCCTCACACACACTCACACACACACACACACACCCACACCCTCACACACACCCACACACACACCCTCACACACACCATCACACACACCCTCACACACACCCTCACACATAGTGTTTATGATCACGGCGTTGTCAACTGTTTTTGTAATTTTGAAGCTTGACAGTAATTTAAGTGAGTACAGACACGCATAAATTAGTTGCATAATTCAAACACGCTAAACCAATGGCAAGATAAGAATGTAAATTACGATAGCTATAAGTCACATTTTTATAAAAAATAAGATAAAGTGACTATATAATAAAACAACTGGACAAAGACTTTGTGTATTTATACCAGGAGGGTATTTTTATATACGGTTGAACTTGTGCCTAAAGCCTTAACTATTTAAGCGAGTCATGTCTGCAGTTATTTGTATTGGACAAACACATTGCTGTAAATATATAACCAATCAATCGAATTGAAAGTAGCTACTTGGTTGTATCAACGACCTCGTGTTCATGAAGGTAATACAGGTATAAAGTATTAAGACATGCCTAATAAATAAGCTAGCATTCATCTTATATTTCTGTTTGTCTGTACAACTGAAAATCCGTATGAGGGGGTCTGGGCAGAGCAGACCCTCGTTTAGACAGTCAATAACGCGGGTTGTTTAATTATAGAAAATTCCATAGTTGGACCGGAATAAATTATACAGAGAATTATTTTCCCATAGGCCGGTTGATACGTTACTTTTCTTTCCAGGATAGTCTCCAAAATCGTGATATACTAGGTGAATCGATGTAATGAGGGCAAAACATAATAATTATACGGAGAATCTTGGACCCGTACTAGACAGATAAGACAATGTATTCTGGAATTCACAGCGTTTAACAAGTCTTGACTCAGTTGTTTAACAGTTGGTCAAACACCAGGAACAAATAAATGAGTGATTCATTATGTTTAAACTGAGCAACTACATATCCACAGTATCCAAAATAATCATAATCAAGTAATTTATATAGAAATACTGATATTTAACTCATAATTAAACATATCTAAATTTTGACTCATTCACCCCTGAAGACACCTTTGAACTCTTCTGATTCAAATTGGAATAATTCATTATGGAAGTTGAATGAGTTAAACTTGTTATCATATAACACCAAGCTAGTAAACCTTTAAGCTAACGGTAATAACAGTAATGTAGTTAGATATATTTATCGTTTCAGACCCTTTACATTGATCAAGATTATGGTTCATATAAAAATCTTAATATGAATCAAATGGTTTAATACGTAATTTTTCTAGCATGATAAAACTTAATAATTATAATGACAATGTAATTACTGGAAACAATGCATGCAAATAGAACATGCTATGAACACAACACCAATGAAACTTTGTAACAAATAGAATAGAATGGTATAACTCACCCCTACACAGTCGTCCTGAGGTCTGTTGTGTATGCACTGGTTACAAAACTATATCCATGTTATAGAACACTTAATGTAATTATAAAGATAATCGTTATATAAGTAAATACTTCCTTCTTCATATTTGAAATATATTCATTCATTTGTGGCATAATGTCACCTCTGCCAATGTTTTTCCTTTCATAACATAAATATTACTGGTCTACCATAAACACCTGACAACGCTAGTTGCACCACCACACAAGGGGGTTCTCACTGTCACAGATACCTTTAAGCAGTATGTTACGTGTACATGTCCCGTTGTTATTAGGGCTGATACCATTTTTCGAACCGTATCGTATCGTTTCATTAAAACCGTATCGATTTTTGGTTGTCAGTATCACAATTCAGGCAATACTAAAAGTATCCATCTATATCTTATTTAATTTTAAAATATGTGAACATGTACTTTTTGCTTTGGAATCCCCCACTAAAGATGTGGTCTACGGTGTAGTCGGCCACAAAAGTACGGACAAATCATATAGAATACATTTTTTTTATTAAATATACTATTTTACATCCTGACAAAATTCTGAAAAATCTTTCGCTTATACTTTATGAAGTTGATTTTCTAGGTAGGTAAGTGTATAGTGTTACGTATAGTATCATTAGCTATGTATTGTATTGTGAGGTAGGCGCATCGTTCCTAACCCGTAATATTTTGAGTCTGCCATTTCAATAAACTTTATATCTTCCATTTTGAATTTGTCGCTTTGTCATGTTTTATCGTAGACAGTGTGGTGTTGAACACAATTTACTACGGTCCCCTCCCAGGTTGTGGGTATCTATGTACATTCTATTGCAGGATTTTACTTCCTTGTTAACGATGACGCTATCCAAGGCTCTTCCATTTAAACACCATTGTGTGCTACAATGAACGCTATTGACGAGGTGCTCGACCTACATTCTTACTTCAACTGACATTGACTATTGGTCCGATACACAACGTTATGTATGTATTTGGCTTGCTGTAGAATTCTGATCACACACTGTAATACGCAATATAATATGAACACATACTTTATCGACAAGACGTCTTTAAAGGGCGTTAATCATCAATTGTGTTCACTCTAAGAATAACTATATAGAGATACAGCCAGATTGTGGGCTATGACGTACAAGGCTCTGTTTTAACATTGCGACAAAACATGTCGTTGCATATATTACGCTAGCAGTCAGAACCAAAGACCAACAAGAAAAATGAAATCGTGAGAATGGTTGAATGCCTGGTAAACAATATCTTTGTCGAGTTTGGTGGCAATATTTTCCAGTCGACTGTAGGCCAATCAATAGAACCTCACACGAATGACTCTATTGAAGAGCTGAAGAGGACTGGTAACAACAACGTTGCCAAGTGCTTCGATTTCACTTTCAAATAAACCGACGTTGCAAAATCTCTGAATAACAAGGAATGTATTGACCATGTCAATTGCATTAACCAGTCTGAAATTGTAATCAAGGAAACTACTATGCATACATTTTTTTTTATAGTTTTAACAATTTTGTGGTCGAATTACGATTTTTTTTACTCACCCTTTTTTAATTATAATTTATAATAGATAGCTCTACATATTTTTTTTAAACTTTGGTCTTGAAGGATTAATGAAACCCTAAAAGGAGACCTACTTTTGCCTTTGGTTTTGTGTTTGGATTCATCAAGTCTTTCCCTTTGTTTTGGTAACACTTAAGTTCCAGTTGTCGTGTTTCAGCTCTTAGTCAGCTGTTGTGTTGTGTAAACTATTGTACATTGTTTTCCATTTTACTATAGTTGCGGCTTGATAACTCTTACGGCAGGGAACCATTTTCTATACACATAACTCAGTCTGATAAAGATCGGACTGAGTGATGTTTTCACTGAGATTGTCCTTTAAAACATTCATCCCCATAAGATACTTATCCGGATGAGCATTTTATGCTTTATGCATAAATAACTATCCGACCCAATAAAATAACCATCTACCCTGTACTATAGCCTATAAATACCTATCTAGCCCCATAAAATAACCATCTACCCTATACTATAGTCATAAAATACCTATCCATCCCCATAAAATAACCATCTACCCTATACTATAATCATACAATACCTATCCTCCCCCATTAAATAACCATCTACCCTATAACAGGGGCGGATCCAGGATTTTTTTTGATTGGTTATTACCATTCCAGATTTTCAATAATTTTGATTTGAAAGATTTAAAAAAAAAAAACATTTTTCTCTTGGTTAATTTTAGTAAGATGTCCCAGTGAAATGAAAAATCAATCTATATATATAACTATAAGTTTGGTTATTCATTCATTTCATTTTTTTCTTAAAACTTTGATGTTCATTGTTCTTCTTCCAAATGTTTTTTTTTTAACTTTTGTGATAGTCAAAAATGCAACACATGTGCCCTGTGGCTACTAGGGACCACTGACCATACAGGTACAAAAGTCTTTATCATGGTTTGCTCACCCATTTAATTAATGCTGGGGTGTGGTATCAATCAGTTTCAACTATATAATATATGCAACACATCAGTGTAAACCTGTTGAAAGGGGAAGGGGTGATGGCTTTGGCAGTGTAATACACAACTAGAATCACCAGTCAAAACATACTTAATTCAGGTAAGCTTGTTACGATTTTATAAACTATAAATGTTGATGTGCACATTAGGTTACAATACGCACACAAAACATAGCTTTGGGATGTCCAATGATAGATGCAGTATATGTATATTATTATTTAATATTTTTAAGTCAAGGGCAGGGGAGTGTCAAGTGTGCTGGTAACACCCCCTTGGATCCGCCTCTGTATACTGTAGTCATAAAATACATACATGTATCTTCCACCATATAAATCTGTCCACCCCCATATAATACCTATTTACTCCAAAATATACCTACATGTATCTACCCCTATAAAGTACCTATGTTTTCTCTAGTCATAAAATATTTTTCCTCCCATAAAAGACCTGTTTACTCTCTACCATAGCTTGATTCAATTAACTTGTGCTCAACTTACTTGAGATACTTACACCATGCACCACCTAAACTCACTTAATATAAAATTGTTCCTAAAATATAAACGTTTATAAGTGTTCTCTGTAACACAATACTATAGGGAAATATTAACAGGTTAAAAAAAAGCAGATTTTCTGTAATATATGAATGGACGTAATGACTAATTGAAAAATTCAATTTTAGCATATAATTTACTGCTTTTCATTATATGTTTGGATTGCAATGTTAAATTAATTCATAAAATAGAAATAATTGAAAAAGAAATTACTTTCATGATATGTAAATGCCAGGTTTGTTTTAAACCTGATGAACACTTTATATCTGTCAATGAGTTATCAGTATAGCACTTATAGACAGCTCTTGACCACACCTGTGTGCTTTCACCAAGCAACAGTAGACCCCAGGGCCAACTCCCCACAGAGGTGCCACCCTAGTGTGTATTACCTGGACAGACATATAGTAATCATGTATTACAGGTAACATGTTGTAATAATGTTGTAAATTTTGTATTTATGTAAGAAGTTTTGATAAAATTTAGGGGGGATGAATATTTTATGGGGGGATGAGTATTTTATGCATACAATATTCATCCGGATGAGTATTTTATGGGGGATGAACATTTTATATGACAAGATAACTTTGACTTTGTAAGTTATTTACTAATTAGATTGTCATTGATTGTCTTTCAAAAGAGGGAGTAGATGCATAATATGCTTTGAAAATAATGTTTTGCTGTATGCATCATAATTTCAGTAAGATAAACTTCGTTTACCCGGAGATTTGATCTAAAACATACGCATTTATTTTGAAAAAAACATAATTCGCAAATGGAGTAAAAACCAATTACTGTAAGCGTACATGTTTTAGTGCACTCAAATCTTAGCGACTTGTTAAATTTCAACAGTTTAGTGCATTGATGAATTTGCGCACCCACAAACTTTGTTACAGAAAACAATATGCAGGAACTTGAATGCGCGCAATCATAATTTAGCGCAATATCTAAAGCGCGAAAAGCGCTAAGATAACACTACCGCTAAAATGTGTACGTTTACAGTAATATAGGCGATATCTGGATATTTAGGATGTATACATGTGTATTCTGATCAAACGCAGAAATCTGAACTGTCAAAGGTAAGAGTGTTATCAGCCTGAAAGTAAACACGATCATCAAGATCAATACACTTTTACCATTGCCACTATCGCGAATTATTTAACTCTTTTCTACAGATCCGTTCTATTTAAGTCGACATCCTAAATGCTGGAATAGGTGCATATTTCTAGAATTATAGTTGTTCAAAATTCGAGTTTTTCTAAACAAAAATAAGTAAAACATCTGACAGTGATGGAACTAAGGATATTTCCAATGTACCGGCGGAGGATTTATAAAAACCCATTATTGACATGAGAGACTGTTCTAAGCAAACAAAACTGACATGTGTTGCTTCACCTACTATATGCAAGGGAGATTATTCCAAATCGATAAAAAAGGGGATTCTTCTTTTCGATTTTTGTACCTGTAGTGGATCAAATTGAAGACATATACAAATGATCTGTAATCAATGATGTAACACTCCACAAGTAAGTGAGACATTAAAGCCAATATTTGGCATATAAACACACTGTAAATAATTCCAAATTTTCATCTGAATTGTATTTTTATCAATAAAAACATTCTAATTATACTTATCTCTGTACACTCACCCGATCCTATTTTCCTTTTATTTTTACAAAAATCTTAATAACGTATTGTTCATTTTGAGAATTTTAATTGAAATTGTTTGAAGCGCACTCAAATATGGTAATGTTCAGTATTAAAGTGTGATGTAGTTCATTTGAATCTTGTAAAAAGATCAATGGGTGCTAGGGACGGTGTGCAAAATGTAAATTGAACCTGTCCTTACCAAGTGCCTGTGAAGATGCTGGTCCCTGTGGTGATTGGTAAAAAATGATTTCCTCTGATTGATTTATTCGTTATCAATTATTTGCTAATATTTAAATTCAAATGACTTTGATAAATTCATAGCAATAGTTGTAACTGTTCCTAAAAAGGGTTTAAGTGCAATCACTTTGCATTCCAGTCTCTTTTCTCTCTCATTCTCACAAAAAATCCTCATTTTCCAACATTATAAACAACTCAACACCAGGTTGGTTATGATGTAGTTTTATTTGTCAAGTGTACGCTTGAAAAATCGTTTTAAATAGCACTACGACTAGGTTAAAACCGACTGCACAAATATTCAGGTTCACAAAGTATGGATTGAACGGTGTGTTTTATAGTCATGGATGATTCAGTACTGACACACAAAGATAACAAGGAGGCGCTGTATTTATAACCAGCAGGACATTTTTAATTATACCATTCAATCCAATAAAAAATCAAAATGCGTCTTATTCTTTATTTTTTTATTGTTTTTGTCAAAACATTCTTGAAAATACAATATAGAAATAGAAAAACATTGAGATGAAAAAATAGTTGAACACTAACCCTGAACTTGACGACATTACATAAAATAACATCAAATAATGGCGTCAATGTATAGCAGGATTCGTAAAAACATATGTTACACTGTTTATTCAATTACAAAAAAATAAGATTTCTTCATTAATTAAATATACACATTTATATATACAATATATTGCCATTCAGACCCATTGATGAAACCCAAATGGACGAAATGGTACAATTGTGCTGTAAATAATTAGTTTAGCCTTCTGCATCGACTTACAAATTTTAAGGTATATCCTTACTCCGAACTCCTGATGAAAAATCTATTAAGCTGTGGTGATGGCAATTTTTGCAGAATCATATTATAATTGTGACAGTATATGTTTACCATGAACCTCTATTACACGTTAACAGTACCACAGTATATATAAGATAAGGCACAGACATAAACATGGACTACCTATGTAAATATCTATTGTTTAATGTTGTGTATAGGTAAGCAAGCATATAATTTAATCATTAATGGGGATAGAATAAGGTAAAACTAATAAAAAAAAACACAAACACAAATAGATCCCATACAATGGATGTGACGTTGAAAGAGCATGGCATTACTTCCAGGCCGAACGTCAATCTCTATACAGAATTATCGTTCTTTAAGTTTAAGGAACGACAACTGTGGGTAGCGATTGACCGAACAGTTGAATACATAATTACTTAAACATTACTTTGATGTATAAACAAATACAAGTCAATACTGCTTATTTAGATATCACATATCACATCTGCAGTCGTACATTTTACAAGTACACAATTATATTTCTGAAATTTTGTAAAATATCTATGAATAATGTTTGTATATGATATATAAAAGAAATAACTGAAATAATTATTACAGATTGCAGTCCAGAGAAAAAAGTGATTAGGACTGACCTTACTAAGCTATCTCGTTATTGTATATAATAGGTAAAATTTTAAAATATTTCCCTGGTTGTATTTCTTGAGCTATGTCCTCCTAAATCAACGAAAAACAATCGTCATAGAAAAACCATATAAGAAAACACCTGTTTATAAGTTTAGTTTGTCAATGCAAAGAGACGAAATATAAAAAGAAAAAGACATCAATGAACCATAGGCCACTTCGTCCATTTAGGATGTCACTGATACTAAATATAAACACAGTGAAACTCCATGCCTAAATAATTCCCCAAGTTCTACTATGCAATGTGTTTTCCATTTTCCAATTGTTTGTGGTCGTCCTACTCGGGAGACCTATTACTATCGACTATTTAACAGTGAAGATGCTTTTAACTTATAATGATTTCAATCAACAAAAAAACATGATTATGTAAAAGGAAATCATAGATCATTCACTACTTCCAACTTACCTATCACAGGAACAGCGTTGTTACAGTACAACACAAGGGAGGTTACTCGTTCCAGCCTTATATTAAATATCCAATAATGTTAAAAATATAGACAAACGTATGTAGTGTTACATCAATGATCCACCATTGAAAGAAGGCACAAACTTTATATGTGGAACATGAATATTGTTTTGTATACATAATTTGATCGATATTCAAATGAATAATTGGGTGGATTTTTTTACAAAAATCATTAAGTTATTATTTTAATGAAATATAATGAATATTTTACTGCTGTTTTGATGCATTGTGATGACTTAATTAAAATATTAATAGAAAGATAAAAATATTTCGGTCAATTTTTTTAATTTTATACATGATGAAAATGATAAAATGAAAACGTGAAGTTGTCAACAAGCTAATCAGACCTTACTGTGTTTTCTGTACATTGTGCGACAGCCGTTATGATGTTTCTTTTTTGTCAAATCATGAAATGTGTGTCGGTCACTCAAGATCTAAGACAAAATGGACACGTGTTTTATTACTGGAATATATATTAGTCGAAAAAATATACTATCTAAACAAAAGTCTAGTTGAAAAATAGCCTTGTTAAAACGATATCAAAGTTGAAAAGTTTCCCTCGTAGTAAAAATATGCGAGTTTAAAATACTCTGGTTAAAAAATGTCCCACTTGAAAATGAAAATCCTAGTTGAAAAAAGATCCCAATACAAATATCCTATATGCAAAAATATCCCAGATGAAAATAAGACCTCGTTAAAAGATATCCTATTGAAAAAAATCCTGATGCAAAAATATCCCAGTTGAAATTGAAAAAATAGTTGAAAAAAGATCCCATTGAACAAAATATCCTACCTTAAACCAAAAAGAAATATAGTTGGACAAATCATCTTGCTGAAACCTGTTAATACGCTCCGTGTATTGTTAAAACGAAGTATCTACTATACAACCCAGTTTACATTACGAAACATGCACAACATATGATATTTTGTATTTGTATCACAGTTGTTCGGACTTTTGAAATGTACACAAGAATGGACTACTCAATACCATTTTTGAAAAAAATCTAAATACAATTGTTATGCTGTCGGGTTGAAGCTGTCATTTAGCATAGTACTTCATAAATATTATACTTATGACTTTAACCAGGATATTGACATAAAATAATCAGCTGACATGCTTGATAAGAAAGTCAAAAATGTAATGAGAGCACTCGATAAATGATTGCCCAGAAGCTTTTTAAAACCATCATTCATATTAATACTTCCCTGAAGTTGATAACGTCTGAAGGAATAGCATTACGTATCATATGTACTCTAGTCTGGTGGCCTCTTAAAATCATTTAAGATAGAAACACTCCATCGATGTTATTAAGTATAACACTAGAAAACCGTTATAACTATTTCCTAATAATTTAATCTTGCTTGTAACAAGCATTTTCATTGACTTAAAAATTTGTGTTATCAGCCCATAACGTCAAAAGATGACGTCGCCGTTTGTAACGTCGCTTTTGATTGGCTGATACAGCAGCGCAATAATTTCTAAAAGAAAAGAGTCCATCAATAAAAGTGGATTTCCACAGGGATTGTGTATAGTAGATTAAATTATAAGGATTAACTTGAATATATTTTTCATGTTATGGAGATATAACACAAAAATACGGAGTGTACTCTAAATAGAGTACACTCCATTTTTTCGTGTTATATCTCCATAACATGAGAAATATATTCAAGTTAATCCTTAAATAGTATTTTAAAACTATGCGCAATCGTGATAGTCTTTTGTCTATAAGTACCGATTTCCACAGGGATTGTGTATAGTAGGTTAAATTATAAGGATTAACATGAATATATTTTTCATGTTATGGAGATATAACACACAAAAAACGGAGTGTACTCTAAATAAACCGCGAAGTAAGTACTGAGTATAGACTTTTTCGTTGATGCAGTAGCATCTATTTTTTTATTTTTAATTATATGGACAATCAAACTGTTTTTCCTAAGAAAAGCATCACAGAATAGAAGTACAGGTCATAAGTTGTTGTTTCTATGTCATCTTAAAAATGATTTAATATTACTTTGACTGGTAATTGATAATAATTTATTTTACATAGAGTATGTTACTTAATGTAAATATTTTGTATTTGTTATATATCACATTAACCTTATATAGTTAAGTGTGTACATATATGTATAATTTTGTGTGAATTTATCATAAAAAAATATAATGTATATAATTATAAAATAAAGTGCAATGATACCATCTCATACACTGTTGATATGTGGCATATGTATTATCACCTGTGACGTCGAAAAGAATGATAAAATGATGTCACAACTTTACGACAAAGAAAAATCCGGTGTATATTTCCGTTGATTTTTACTGGTCTATTTTTACTGGTCTAAAAATAAGAAAAAATACAAAACATGTAAATTTGTCTTTGGTTAATTTTATTTTACCCTATCTGATAACGCCATTACACATTGTTTATATGTAATTAACATGATTAGCATTATATCACAGACAACGATTAGAAAACTCCATGACACATTGAAAGGTACAAATTGCATTCTATGTTGAAATGACAAGACTTGCTCTTTTTTTTTTAATTTGCTAACAACAAGAAAGACATATGTTCTCTTGTTTACATTGTTTACATGTGTATTGCATATTGCAGGAAACAATTCCTGTACAATGTGTATATGATGTAATCTCAAGCTTGAACATTACAAATATATATATGCTTTCTATACACTGGAAACTTTTCGCCGCAGAATAACTTCACTCTCTTCGCCCTCGGTTATGACATAGAATTTATCATTACAGCGGTTACCGGTAAACAACATATATTTATAGAAAGTACGTGTGAAGAGCAATCTTAACACAGGGATAATATAGAATTTTGTTGGGCGATTGTTAAACATTACACCAAACAAAATAACACCCTGAATGACTCCAGTTATACTGGGATTCACCACATTTGTGACAGTACTGTAATTTGACTTGTAAATATTGGTTTTACCTCTATGTCAATATAACATAATGCATTTCATGCTTCACAGTTAAGTATTACGGAATATAGGCCATATTGGTATCTAGCTACAATTATGTTGATACGAACTTTGGAATAAACCGTTCATACTCTCTAAACCACCCACACCCTCTTAACCGTCCATACTCTCTAAATCGCCCATACTTTTCAAACCCTTATACTCTCTAAACCGCAAACACTCTCATAACCATATATACTCTCTAAACCGCCCTTCTACACAAAAATGTCGTGAAGCCCTAGAAATGACGTCATCATACGTACTCTCTTTTACAATTGTCTCGTGGCTCGCATCTCACCAACATTTCTGTAACAGTATGTCAGCAATATTATGCATTCCTCTTACACTTTCCAAACCACATTTTCTTCATCATATCAGGGGGAACCTGATGTGACGTCATCATAGAATTTCCCTGGTACATACACGGGTCAGCTGCAAATCTACCAGCATTAAAATACGGGATACCCAGTAATTTGTATCCAAGTTTTTTAATGCAAATAGCAACATACACATCCTCAAGATGGAAAAATGGCACATGTTTTGACACTTCAAACACTTTTGTAGCCACGTTCATACTAGTAACGTACCCAGTTCCGGAACAAAATCCCGGATAATGAGACTGCGGAAAGCTCCTTTTAGATGCATACCATTTAGAACGATGATCGCGTATTGGTTGTGCCACCTGGTGACACGCGCCTCCCACGTGTGTCTGCAGCTTGTCTTTGTTAGTTTTTAATGTTTTAAGAATATTTGGAATGTTGACGTACATATCATCATCAGTTTTCATCACAAATTTCGCGTCCTTACATTTGGTGCTGGCCCATTTGTACGCCATCATTGTTTTGTAGGTCAGATTGCTGTACGCATCCTTAAAGTCTTCCTTGAGAATATCCTTAAATACATCAAATTCCTCTTTTACTATTTTATTCATGTTTGAATCAGAAGTAGCTCCAAGTAAAAAAGCATACCGAATATTTGAATCCAAAGAGTTATTTTTAGCATACGTTAGCCATGTGGTACGTATAGTGTCCCTCTGTAGTCTGTTCTGGTGAACTGTAAATATCAGAATGACGACATCTATTTCGGGGGATTTGTCGTTACGAGCACATATTTGGTCGTTGTCTAACACGTAATTGAAGTCGTGTTTGAAACATAATTCACAGTTGTCCGGTCGATCTGTCGGAGGCTTAGGTGGCGCTTCGGTTCCTTTCTGAGTTGTAGACAGTTTGCCCAGGGTAGTTACATTACCAGATCCAGGACGCCTGGTTGTCGGCCCATGATTGATTTCGGTTTTATTCCATCTGAGTGTGTCCAACAACAGACTACTTCCATCCGTATAGATGTTTTTCACAGTATCTGCAAGTACTACAGTCAGATTGAGGATTTCGTTAACGTAGCGCCAATACAGGAATGCACTACATAGCATAGCAATGCACAGTCCAATAAATATGTAGAGCAGGGCCTTGTTGTTACATGTCCGACCGCTCGCCCTTTCCGGCCTCTTCATGTCAGCAATTTCGTTAACTGAAACATATGAATTTGATAATTTTCAGGTCGATTTGATAGCATAAAATATTTTATAAGAATAAACTCATACATGAATTGATCGAACGACTGTTTCTATATACTCTTAGACCGATTGTTTCCAGCTGAGCTCACACATATTATGAAATATATGGCGTGGTGTCTACCTGGTCGTATACACCTGTTACCATATTACCATACTCAAATATTCTATCAACGACATTACATCAGCTTACAGACCTGGTCAGACAATCCAATGGTAATCTAGTATAGAGCCATACGACAAACAGGCGTGTAGAGTAATCACGCTAATATCCAGGACGTCCTAGATGTTCTGTAGTTCAGGTACACAAATAGCACTGGCCAGGAAGTTACCCGGCGAGGTCAGCGTTCTACCGCTAACAGCAGTTACAACAATACCCTCAACCTGTGTAAACGAATGCTTGCTGTTTATGTTAATACGAGACAGGGAGAAAGCAATCACAGTCACCCTACCCTCCAACGTACCACGCTAACAGGTTAAAATCAATAAAGAACACCTTCCCGGTACGACCGCGGGCAGCATTGCGTGACGTTGGTCCGCAGGATCAAGTGTCCTTTTGCTATATCAGCTTAATCAACCCAGACACACGTTAATCTCTGATATTTTCTTTTTTTAAATCAAAACTTATTCATTTCGAGGGTCATAATCACCACTAATAGGAAATAGTATCACAAACCTAAATATTTTGCAATTGGCTTTTTAAATCTATTGTGACTCGAGTTGCCCGGTTAATGGCAGACAAAGCTTGACACGCTTGGGTCGTGGTGTCTAATAATATCATGTTATCACGATAGCCATGGGCTTTTAACATGTATACAAAAATTACGGGTGTGGTCGGATTATCTCGTCACTCTTACACAAAAAAAGTCAGCAGTTGAATTGATCTTCCCTCGTTTCATTTAAAGATTATTTGAAGCTGAACAAATTTATGTTTTCTTTAATATTCCTTTCATAAAATACTCGTTTAGAAATGGGTAATTGACACTTTTTATAAATGATAAATTGATGACGTTACTCTCACAAACCAATGACGTAACAATCAATACCTGCTCACAAGAGAAGATAACTCTGCAATACGCAAAAACGGAATACGGCAAAGGCAACCAATGATACATAGCAATGAGGTACCCTGAGCAAAAAATCGCGAAACGGTTAACAAACAAGCCAAATCCCAAGACAACAAGTGTCAAAGCCCGTACATACCCAATATTTTTTTAACCAAAACTATATGTACCAAGCGACAAAGTCCGCGGCAAGGGTAATCAAACAAAACTAATGACTGAAATCGCGAAAATATCATACCCGCGAAAATATCCTGCTATACGGTATGTGACAAAGTCCAATGTACAGCAATAATATGCAAACTATTATGAAAACATCTCGGCATCTATGTCATGTTAGTTCCAGGCATATATAGACAAGTAAATCGATAATCTAGACGCTAAGAAGAGAGGTAGCCAAATAACCAAACCTTAGGCACGTAGTTTCAAAATCCGAGAAAATGGTTACCAAACAAACCGAAACTCTGCATATATGTTCCCAGTATTTACGACGAAGCATCAATAACCAAAAATCTCTAGGAACCAGATTCAAAGTCCAAGTACTGGTAACCAAAAGAACAAAACATCTAGGAACAAAATGTCGAAGTATAAACTAAGATTCACGAAACGAACCAAAGTTCTAGGAATCTTATGTCTAAATCCAAGACAAGGCAAGGGTATCCAAACAAACCAAAGTTCTAGGCTGGTGGTGGGAAAATCAGAGGCAAAAGCATAGTAACTAGCACACATCAAGACTCTAGTTTCTTAGTATCAAAGTACGAAACAAGGATGACCAAACATCAATAACTCTAAACACTTAGGATAAAATACAAATCATATTGCTATTATATATTTCCATTTCCATGGCTAGTTCCTCTTTAAGCATTACCGAAAGAATTGCGTTCATAGAGTTATGAACGCAACTTGAACATCGTCATTTTGAATCTTCTCCTGTCGCTTTGAATGACGCAAGAACACCGTTAAAAGCAAATATTTTGGTGACGCTAGGCTGTACAAGGAATCTCATTTGCATTGATGACACAGATACTGCAATATCAACAATGTAAGGGCATACCTTTATTCGGATCAATAATAAATATAAAACTTCGAATGTAAATATAAGTATTGAACGGCATTTTGTTCATGCCGGTATCAACATGGAAAAAATGCAATTCAATCCTGATATGATACGCTTCAATTATCTGGCACAATTGATGACATGTGCTTACTCATTTCGAAATCATCTGTTTAGTTTGCTAAAAACCGACGTGAAGTTGGTTTCATATTAAAAAAATATTTAAAAAGCAGCATAAGAGTTCTGACTATGTCTGTGGAATTCGAATATTAAGCTAGCCTGATATTGAATAAGTAATCAAATTCACGTCGGTTTGCTAATAATCATCGTGTCGGTCAATATTTCTCCCCCAATTGATCATAATTTATTGTATGACATACGATCGTAACGTTATATGATCGTACTGTTATGGCACAATACAATATCTGTCCCTATTGCATTGTACAATTGTGAAAACAGATATTTTCGTGTGGCCCAAATTTTGTGATTTCCCGACAAAGCACCATTTCGTGGGTATAATGTACATGGATTCGTTGATAACGAGTACCCACTCGACGGAGAATAGCTTTATGTCAAACTTGTATTGACTTCGTACACCTAGCCATTCATTGATGAAGATTATCCACCAAAACAACGAATTTAAAAACTCAATGAAAATAAGTGATTTCACAGTAATAGAAATCATACAAAAACTATACTACATAGCGCCTGTTTCCTTCGTACGTTCTGTGGCTAATCATTCTTTACACACCGCGAAAGTTCGACCAAGAAAAATGAAGAGTTATACAATACATATGTGTGATATGTCACAAACTGTGTGGTTACCTGACTCGCTATATAAATGCATATTAATCAATTTCGACTGTTTCCCAGACAATTCACCAAACGAACTATAGC
>JAUMHH010164011.1:0-17156 GCA_032359455.1 Chlamys rubida | reverse complement strand
GGCGGTGATAGATGCCACAGTATGGCAAAAGCTCACATTGGTCCAAGTGAGCTCACAAAAAGACTGGGCTTTCTTTTGAGTATTAAAGGTGATGATTACTACAAAACAGATTTTCTTGTTAGTGAACATATGATGCTGTTAATTATGATACAGATATAAGAGAATTACTCTGTTGCAGAGTTTAATACCTATTGATAGTTAAAATTACAGGAGAGAGATTTCTTTTGTTTTAGAGGTAGTACCTGTTGATTGTTATGACCAAGAGAGAAGAGATTGGGTTTACTAGCCAGTACAGCAGACTTCCACTGCTCATCAGACTCAAGCCCAATATACCAATCCCGGTCATATTCCTCCATATACTCCTGTAGCTCCTCCGGGGAGGTCACCTCTCCCAGCAACATCTGATCCAACATCAGCTTGAACCCATATCTACAGGTACAAACAAATACATACACATGTACATTTAACAACCACTTTTTTTTAGTTAAGTTGCTGATAGCCAAGACAACTTCTAACTTATTATTTCCTATCTGACCAGCTATCATTGACCAACTTGACCTTGAAGGTTGTGGAAGATGTACAACTATTGTCCACTGTCTAGTGATCATATACCTACTTCCTCAAGTCATTTTTATTTTCTTGCTATTACCGTAAAGTATTAGGAGAATCACTTGCGACAAAATATGGCCTAAATAATATTTCCAGTTGAATATGGCCTGACATATTTCAGGACATGCACAATACAACACAACCAAAAGCTCCCTACAATGTACAATATACATGTTTACAGATTCTACACGGCCAACAGTCAACATAGTTAATACAATATAATGTATACAATGTACATAGTTACAGAATAAAGTCAACTTAGTAGTTAATACCATGTATATGTCATGTATAACAGTATTATAATTAGCACAGTCAAAAGTCAGCATATTTTTACTGTGTTTCTCTGATAGTTACACATCAGTTACAGTACCAAAGCGATGTTTCATGTACAATAACAAACTGGTATACCTGAAGCACTTGAGGACGAGAGTATGCAGCTCCTTGTCCTCTGACAACCAATCCAACATGGCGTTCCAGGGGAGATCACCTGTGTAGTACTTGTAGAGGGTGCTGGCAGGACTGTAGGACACTGGACAAACATATGGATGTTAACGATGATGAAGCACTAATGTAGGTAAATTAACCCAGTGTTGCTGATATCACAAGTCACTAGTGTAACTAAATTTACGTATTGTTACTGTCATTATATAAAGTCACTATTGCAACTAAATTTACCAATTGTTGCGGTCATAATGTATCTGTTACAAATAATGAAGAATAAACTAATATCAATTTATCTGAGAATATTTCAATTACATTTGTGTAAAGGTAACAAGAACATTTCAATTAAAATCCATATTGTAAGCTTAAATGAATGCAATTTTTTATTTACCTTGAGCATCAAATATGGAGTAGCATGCCATGACTAGCTGTGCATAGCAGTTCATAAGAGTATCGTCTTGGCCAACATCTAGAGCCACTTTCTCTCTGGACTGCCCCGTGACTGACCAGTCTAGTGTCCCTAGGACAAAGCGGTACCACTCCCTAGGGAACTTGTCCAGGTACCGAGACAGCTGAGAATATTCCACGGGCAACTCACGCCACCGTGCAGGCACACTGATGTGGAACGAATGAGGACATTTAAAGTCGGGGGAGCCGGCCAGGTTAGTGACAGGTTTGTATATAGTGTTGTTACCCATGGCCCCGTTTTTAGAGGAGGACTTAAAGGTTGTGAAAGTGGGCTGTAGCACCTGCTTTGGCTTTGTAATATCTGAAGCAGGTAAACCAAAATCTAACTCCTCAAACAAATCATCTAAGTCATCCTTATCATTGGAAAGTTTGTTTTTACTCTTGGAGTTATCTATAGATGGATATGCTTGAACTTTGGACTTCTGGGAAGTGTTTTTGTTAGTCTTGTTATCAAGGATGCCATCATCTGACCACAAGCTGTCGGCAAAACTATCTATAGATGTCCATGATGTCTGCCGCTTCACTATCGGAGGTTTGTTAACCACGACGACCGTATCTACAGTTTTAATCTGTGTCCTTGAGGTGGCCCCAACCAATCTCCGTGAGGCTGTAGGGGGCGACAAGTTATTGTTCATAGTCTCTTGGTTATGGTTGATTTCCTCCATCTCCATTTTCTCTTTGCCTTCTGATGAGTCACAACCACTATCACTGTCCTGGTCCACAAACGGTGGGGTGGTGCTGCATTTTGAACGGTTCACATGATGCAGTAGTACCCACACTAAACTTTTAGAAAAAGCTGTCATTGTGTTCTGATAACTATCGGGACTATCTATGATTCCTGTCAGCACGTTTCTGGCATCAGAGTAAGTGTGGACATATGCTGCATCCACGGGTGTTAGGGTGTGTAAGGGATACTGGTTCAGTGACCCAAGTGCGAACCCTCGCTCTCGTTCAAAAGCTTCCTCAAAGATGTCATCGAGTCTGGCAGCCTCGGCCGTGTGACAGGACGTCTCCTGTAGCTCCAGACCCTTGATGTTGACTGTGCAGTATCCACAGCCTCGCTCTAAGATCTGTACCCAGGCCAGACGGTCCTGGAACCTCACCAGGTAGTGGTTACCTGGCACTGGCTCACCTACAACACAGTAGTTATACATGATATACACAAAATAATTACCTTAAATTTGTATTTATTACCTAATATTGCAATTGTGTTTTAAAAAAGTTTATTCAGGAGTGTTCTGATTTTAAAAGCTAAACAGACAACAATGCATGTTTCTTGTTCAAATATGTCAGAATATTCCCATGATATCTGAAGTTAGGACTCTTCTTGTGAATTAACATGAAAAAATAAACCATACTTTCAGCAATGAAAATTGGAAATTTTTCAACGGGTAAATATTATGTGTTACTTTTCACTGTAATCAATCAATATCAGAATGATGTTTTACACTATAGGTAGTGAAAAGGAAAGACTCTGAGACAAACAATTTGTAAATAACAGTATATGGAATGGTTTCTCATAAATACTATATACATATTTCACTCATATGTCAGAATACTTCCATATACCGCTTGAACTTGGTATTTATGAAAATATTGGTATTCTGTCACACGCCTAAAACACATGGTATTCAATAGCTATAGGCCAACATTAAACATTCTCTCTGTCTTGTTATAAAAAGTCTGAGGTAATTCATAGTAACAATTTATATATACCAGGCTACCCGATATTCTCTAGGAAAATATGTATTTTACTGTAATATCAATTTAACTAAGTTTAAGTTACCTTATTCAATCCCTTTCATACATACCTAAACTCCCATCTGCAAATGCTGTTCTCAAGATTTCAGCAAATTTCGGAGTAAATTGTCGGTAAAACATGGAATCAGCACACACACTTGCTGAGGCTCCAACAGCTTCAGGCCAGAATTTACTAGGGCGTGGAAAAGTGAGGAAGAACACTGGCAAAGTGAACAGAGGTAGGAGGGGGGCAGACAAGGCCGTGGCCACTAGTATGATACCCAGCACCACAGGGAACAGAACAATGGACAGGAAAATGATGACAGCTGTTGACCCTCGACGCTGTTTCTTGTCCGTCCATGAAGATATTAAAAGAGACACACAAAAATATAATTTGTTCAAGAACTGGAAGAATCTGTCTCTACACAGCCCTATGATAAGTGAGAGAATGGGCAACCCAAACTCCACAACTGTTGAGTCGGTGCTCAGCGTGACTAGGATGAGGTGTGTTATTGACAGCTCAAGCAGCGAGTTGGTCGTGCTCTGCCAAACCTACAACAGCAAATTTACAAAATACAAAATAATTAAGCAATTGGTAGCAGTGATATATGAAATAGTGGTAATCTGTAATGACTTTCCAAGTTAAGGTACAGTGTAATGTTCCCTTTTTCTTATCTTCATTCTAGATCATCATTTTAAATAAATTCTTGAGCATCATCAGTTTAAATAAATAAATAACTTATATTTTTTACAACAATTATGAAACAAGTTATTTCAACTTATATTAATCACTCTGGTTGGCCCAAATGTTAGCGGGGGTCTTATATGGGAGGAAACCAGAGTACCCTGAGAAAATCCACATGGTCGGGCAGGTGACCCCATACTTGTTCACTTCTGATCTGGGAATCGAACACCGGCCTCCTTGGTGATAGGCAAGTGCGGAACTCACAGCGCCACCCGACCACCATCAGTTTCATTTATAGTTTTTAAATACTCACTATTTTTACACAAAATCCAATACAATATAATAGTTACTTATTTAAAACAATAATTATTATGTATACATACCCAACGAAAAACTCTGACCACACCAAAAATGTACCAGACTGATGTATATGTAGCCAGATTTGACCGCAAGGATTTACTGGTCGGGTCAGTACTGGTCACCAGTAAAGAGCAATACGCCAACATGACCAGTGGAGCCACTGAAATAAATTTAAGACACTATAGTATACTGTACTAGGCCACTGAAATGAACAACATACAGTTCAGCCTCGATATGATGTTGCCATTTCATTTACAGCAAACATATTTCAATGTTATTTTTTCATTTTTTTCATAAAAAATCCTGTGCCCATAATTTTTATAATTCTTAATAGAAATATTATTGGGAATAAGATCCGTCAGTTTGGTATGATTATATTTTTGTTTCCTTTGCCAAGCAAAGAGGAAATCAAAGAATCAATCTGAGTTAGGAGGGAAGGGGATTCACTGAACAGAGACGAAGGGGGCCACCAACTGAGTCATCTTTATGACATTGACCCCATTTAAACATCCAATAAGGGGCGGAATGGGTAAACAGTCCCCCTGACTGCCTGCAGCATTAGAGTGCAATTGGACGACAATTCAAATGTCTCTATGATTTTTGACAGCTGACTTTACTGATTCAGCACACTGTGGCTTAGCAAGTTGTTTTCAGCGGTTTAGAGTCGAAACACCGGTCAAACAGACGTTTTCGAAAGCTTGCAAAATAAGTTTTCAATTCCTGTTAGTGTTCAAAACAAACTTCGCCTTTAGAAATAATATTCACTCATAAATTTGCCTCAGTACAGAATCAGAAATCATCATAATATACATGTATGCTGTAAAACTGATCTCCAATAAAAACCAGATCACTAAACATTTCATTGGCATTATTACTACTTACCCCAGTTAACAATTATCCTTCGAAGAACACCTAATGGTTTTAATTTTCTTTTTCTATCTTTAAACAAGTTTGTCCGAGTAGCTGTTGGTGGATATAACATGTTTCTCCACAACCCTAGCACGATGTATACACTCTGGATATCTCGCACGATCTTTTCCACCACGCACAATCCAATAATAACATATCCCAGAATCCTCCAAACGCTGTCATCGTTTGTCACATTGTAATTGACAAGTCCTGATAAAACTCCAACCATCGCCAACATGATGAAGTGGTAAAGAAACTCCAGTGGTCGCCATTTCCACAGAAACTGACACCTGTGGTTGGAGTTGTTGGCATCGTGACTGCCTGAGGCGACCTTGTTACGGGTATGTATGAAGGTGTACACCTGGTCCCCGAGGCCGCCCAGATCTGTGCTGAGGAGGTAGCCACACACAGCTGATATCAGCACTGACCCCAGACTGGCTGAGATAAAGTAGGCCCCCAGGTACACACCTAGGGACAGTGTTAACATTACCACTAGTCTGAAAGAAAAGAGAGGATGTAAATGTACAAATTCAATAACAGCATAAAACTCTGATACACTTATGTTTTGGTGTTTTAGAATCAACAATTCAATCTAAATTTTGATTAAACAATATCGATAATAAAAGTGAAATCCAAAACTTCACTTTTTATACATGTGTTAGAAAGTGAAAGTACAGATGCAGTGCATTCAAACACAGCATTCTTTTAGGACTTGGAAATTCAAAATGGTCTTGGAAAGAAGATGGATTTCTCAAAATGTTTCCTAATGCTGTTTGTGGTATATTAGTTTGTCATGTTGGCCGTGCTCTATGAAAAAGATTAGAGTTGCCTCCCCTAAGGTGTATCATACATGTGGTGGATAAAACCAAGAGCTGTATTTGAGTAGGTTTTTACCGATGATCCAAAAAGTTTAGTATAACTCACCGAACACCAGATGCACTTGTTGACCCTCCAAGAAGGTGCACATGCACCTGTTCGAACAGCCAGTAGAAGACGGCATCTATGGGAGGTAATATTCCAAGCATCCATAATAATGGCAAGAATGAGAAGATGACATGGAGAGTTTGGTCTGTGGACAAGAACACTGTGGATAGGAACCTGAAAAAAGACAAACAAATGAGTGGACATCCACATGTGCATGATTCAAATTAGATTTATTGTATATGACATACTGATAGGATACTCAATGCTTTGATATTGAAAATGTGTTTATGATATTAATTCACTTGCTTTTATTCTAATGAGATTTTGTTTGATGATATAATAATAAAATAATGATTTAAATCTACAATGCCCTTTTATCTGCTACCTACAATAGGGATCTACTGTTTCACATTTAGTGTTTTTATCATCATGCAGAGTTTGAGCAAGAGGCCCAGGAGCATTATAACTAACAGTCACCTGAGATGTACTATACAGTATAATGATTCTGTTAATGCATGTGAACTGGAAATAGCATGCATGAAAAACGTTAAATTTAATTTTCTTTCATGTCAGCAAGAAAAAACCACTAAAAAGCATTTGAATGAATGATATTACTTATGAGAAATACTAGCTTGTTGTAATTAGACTTTGGCTTAGGTGACCTAAAATTCCCATAAATCATGCTAAACATGACTCATTATAGATAAACTCTTCACTAAGACACTAACCATGACATAAAATGGGTGTGGGCAAGTGGAATTGTACACAACTGTTCTAAGTTTGTAGCCTTGAACTTACCTGTACAGAAGATGAAATGTAATACACAAAAACACATAAAAGGGTCGCATCAGGGGAGACAACTCCCAGCTGTCCAAAGTCCTATATGTAGCAGGCTCAGGAGGGGCTGCTACAGTGAGAGGGTACTGTGCCACACAGAGAGTGATCCAGCCAAAGCTATAAAGTATGATGGTCACTCCAGTGTTGTAGCTGTATAGATCCCCTAGGGTTGTAGGGAGTAGGTACCACAAGGCAAATCCACACATACAGCCCCCCACCAAGGAATGCAGTACTATGTTTACAATGAATTTTTTCTTAGGTGCAACAAATTCAAACGTCTCCACACCACAACATGAGAAAAAGTCAACCTCATCATCCTCAGCAAGTAGATTTTTCTTGGTGGGAAAAGGTAAGTCAGATGAACCCTGAAGCTGGACAGCTGTAGATGAGATCTGTGTTACAAGCACAAAGAGAAATATGAGGCATCCATACACAATCACTGCAATGTAATCTGTCACTGTGTCCAGCTCCACAAGGAGGGTGAATACACCCCCTATCAGAAAGGGGATGATAAACAACAACACCTGGTTCAGATACACATACACTGGCGCCTCATAACCAAGCTTCAATTTAGGGCCTCCAAGGATGGTCTGAGGGAGACGCTTGTAGAAAAAGTCTCGCTTGTATTCGTTCAACAAAGGTATTCCTGTGCCCATTTTGTTTAATGTTTGATAACTTTCCAATCTTCCTTGAGTACTAATGCACTTTTTTTAATGGTGTGGTGATTTCTGAAACAACTCTGGTCAAGTTGGACTAGGATAAAAGGACAGCCTACGTCTATAAATGTCAGGAGGCAAGATCCGTTGCATCAGTTCTTCCATCATGTTGATTGATCGAATACATCTACCTGAAAAACAAAGGGATATGGCTGGAATTAAAGGATCAAGTTACAGTTATCATTGAAGTGTGACATTCAATGGTTTAAAATATTTACATAACTTAGAAGCCTGGCAGGGCTAGTCTGATGAAAGGGACCTTAGCTGATCAGGGGTGGGGGGACAACTTCATGTCACAGGGTTGATTATCTGTGTCTGTATAATGTGTTTGTGACGTCAGCTAAGTATAAAGTATGTGTACCTATAAGTATGCTCCATCGTGCATTGTACTGCTACAGGTGCTGTAATGTGTTGTGTAACCGTCATGTGGGTGTAGCATGCAAGATGATTGGTTGAGAGTTTCTTCTATTCAGTACTCCCATATATAAAAACCCTTGCACATGCAGATTCCTACACTCTTCACATACTTGGGTAATGGCTCCGACCCTAGTGATGGGGTTTGGTATCAAAATTATAGCTGGTATGTTTAATTTATTTCTGAATACATTAAAAGTATTCTGTATTTATATACATTTTATATAATGTACATATAATGCAATCCTTGGTTATTGGAATTTGTAAGAATTTTATTAATAACACCCCAGCCGTCTTCTTCTTCCAAAAAAGGACAAAGACTCCAAGGTTGGAGCGATAACTGTCCGTGTGCGCATGTACTTGGGGTATATATAGAGTGCCTGTACGTGGGGTATAGAGTGCCTATCATAATATACAGAGGTACAGTGTTACAGCCAGTGTTTTTGTCAACTTAATTTTACAACAGCCTGTTCCTTTATGAATAGGGAAAATATAGCATTATTTGTATTGAAGTTGGGAATATATTCCGCAGTTTTTAATCATTTAGAGAAAATAAGGCACTTTTAAGCTAAAGGGAAACAGCCCGTATTCGGCAGTAGAATTGAGCAAAAAAAATCACTGGTACTTCTTGAGAAATAACGTAAACAAATTTGAACTCTCAAAATTCAAGATGGCTATACCTGGTCGCCATTTTGTTTTTTCAAATCAATCCGAAAATGAAACAAGCACAACTATGGACCAAATTTAAAAGGAAACCTTCTTTTGAAATTTGAGAAAGATCTGTTCAGCACTTTTTGAGAAATAGCGATAACAATAATTGTTTAAGAACAGACAGACCACGGACAAAGGGTACATTGATCAGCCCGCCTCTGATGATGTTGGGCTTAAAATGGGGGAAAAAATCACTTAGTGACTGACAAGCATTTTGAGTTAGTAATTGTATGATATAGTCTATGTTTTGATAAATACCTTACTATTTGTTTTTAAATCTAGTGTTAAGTGGTTAAATGTTTATAGTCATTACAATCTTTGTCAATTATAAAGAAATGATGTATAGCTTAGTTAAATAAATTTTGACTTAACATCAAACAATGTTTGGAAATCTCTTTGTTGAAGCCAGGAGTAGTAAATGAAATTTTACATTGAAAGCAGGTGTGGAAACTATCATTTTTCAAAATATATTTTAACCAGCAAAAGCTATGTATGCCAATGTGAATTTTAAACTCTGAAGACGTATGCCACCGACTGATTCCTTGTCAGGATTTGTCTGTACAAATGTACCTGGCTGTTTCTGTAGAGGGTGGAGCTTTCTCCTTGGCCTGTACTTTTACTGTGCCTGGTTTGACTGCAGCAGTGAGATCTGGACCACTGGAACTGTTGACAGGTTTCAGCACACGCCCAGGCTCAGCAGCCATTCTTTTCTACCTGCAGCAAAATGTTTATTGTATAATATTGTCATTGACTTTTTTTGGGACATTTGCTCTCCTGCGAATTACAAGGGAGCTTCATGGTTTGCATGGTCAAAAATAGAATTTGGTGGTACAATCTTTTACACATTTAGCTTTAATGCAATAAAATCTCCATCCACAATCTTACAAGTCCTATTTTTATACTGTTCAGTGATATCTATATATATGACTGCATGATTTAATGTCTGACATTATCTTTCACTCGCTTTGATGCACATTAATAAACTGTAAGTAATTTGGAACTAACATTGAACAGACCTCACTTCCTTATTTCAGTATACGAGACTAGAAATCTTTTTCACGATACAGAAATGCACCTGCTTTTAATGCATAACTGTTTTGTTTGTTCCACAAAAATATGAAAATGCTTATATTATGTTCCACAATATTCATTTATTCCATTAATTATTGGCAGCTGAAGCAAGGGAAAGTATGACTGATCTAGCTGCATTCAGTCATATGATGGCTGATTTTTGCACCATTCTGACTCTTTGTTATTTCACCTTTAGCAGGAGACAACTTCGTTGCAAAGGAACAATAATTAGCTTTCATTACTTTCTTCTCCTCTCCAGACTTTATGACACAGAAAATGTGAGACAAAGAAATTAAGGCACCAATTAGCACCCCCAAATCTTCCTTTACCTACTTTTATTTCTCCCTCTATTTTGTTGCTTTGTGTAGCGAGAAGTGATAGAAACAGAATTACTTTTTTTGTTGCCTGCACATTGTGCAAGGTGAAGGAATGATAATCATCCATCTGCTCACATGCTACTTTTTGCACTTTTTCTCATTTGTGAAACAAAAAGGCAAAGAAATGGAGACAAGAAAACGAATATTAGGAATGCTTATTAGGACCTTGCTATATTTATCTTTGTCTTGGTGTATGCAGATCTAGAGATGACAGAATGAAGAAACTCTTACTATAATCCTTCACAGGAAAGTAACAATATATTTATATCTATAATCTTTAATTTGGCCCCCCCTCCCTTAGTACTAATATTAATACCCATTAATACCCGGGTATTAAATTGATCCCATGCCTTGTAATGGAGCAAGCCCGTTGTGAATCACATTGAACTGGATCAAATTTACCATTTATTGACAGCACACGTACATGGGTCTGCATCTATACACTCATTTGTAATATCTCTTCGGATATATGTCACTCAGACCTCTTTAGATGGGTGTCATGATCCTGACCCAATATGGAATTTGTAGTAAACATGGCAGCATCAGTTGTAATAGTATGCAGGCCATAACAGATAATTGAGATAAATCATGCATGATGGTTGTTTCTTTTTTCTTTCCGAGACGGACTTGGCTAATTTTGTGAAAGAGTTATTTTATTAGTAAGGATTCGTTATTTCAATAATTATGCATTGTTTTCATTACATTATACTCATATGAAGCGTGAATTTATTTTTATATAATCTTACAGATAGGACACTCTTGATTTTGCTCCATTATATCAGTTGGCATTGTCAGTCGTCCTGATGAAGCCTCAACTTTAGAGGCAAACTTGTCTGCCAAAATAAACTTTAAAACCCACTTATTGGTGACGCTTGAGTAAGTTGTGATTATATCCATTTTTATGCCCCCGCCATAAAATGGGGGGGCATATAGTGTTGCCCATGTCCGTCCCGTCACGTCACGTCCCGTCCCATCCATGAGCGGGGGCATTTATGTCTTACAGACATTTTCTAGTCTTTATTTGTGCCTGTTTTCTGTTATCAGCATACATGTACCTTTTATTTTGGTATCCATACTCAAAGCGAACCACCCCACTGATCAACCCACATACCTACACCTGACGTTGGCTCGATTGCCTTACTTTAATTAAAAAAATTGCTTATGTTTTATTTCCAGCCTGGTGGCTCCTCCAATAGCACACAGGAGTATGTGGTCCGAGTCCCAAAGTAAGTTGTAGTCGCATTGGTTCATTTATGCATATTACACTAGGAATAAAATTGGCCATTAGTCCAATGGCTGTTTGCAATTGGCTGTGGTTGGAAATTAAAGTTTCATATATATATATATCATGCAAGACAGTATATATATTTTGCCAGGACCTTTAATATTCTTGTAATTGGCAAGTGATAAGTTTCTTCTTTAATAATGTGCAAGCAGCCAAGCCCATCAAAAATTATGATACAGGACACCATCCTGGCAGTGATACTATATTTTTGAATTATTCAATATCTATATTAATACCTAGTATTATTTAAATTTTCTAAAATCCTTGAAAACCTGTAAGTGTACTTAATAAGAAGGTTCAATTAGGCATTAAGAAATTTCAGCTGGTTTGGCTAGTTGAATATGTGTCAAATTGACTAACCCATGGCATATGTAGGCCATTTGATAGGTTCATTGTTGACAGATTTCTGCAGCATATTCTGTTCCAGTGGAAATAACGAATGATTATCGGGAAAAATACACATGGATCATTATAAATTATGAGATGTGATGTATAAGTGCATGAACATGTTTTATCTCGGTCTTACCTATACATTTTGGCTATGTGTCTACTATGAGAATGAATTTTCACTTTCAGATAAAAACAAAAAGTGCATCAAAATCTTGTTTTAAGACAACAGGATAGAAATTATGTGATCGCTCATCGTTATAGCAAGGTTCCACATGTACACGTGTACAGATTAGCTATACGTACACAGATAAGCAATAGTGGGACACCAATCCCAGGTTCTTACTAAAGGGTTGAACTATCAGTTTGTTTAACACTAACAAAATTATTCTGTACATGAATTTCTTGTTCTATATATAGTTGTTGTAGAAAATGTAAAAGCATAAATGTCTTTTTCATGTTTTTCCAGAGATCGACAAAAGCAGTACAGAATGATGAAATTTTCATCAGGGGCAAATATAGACTTTGCCAAGCTTGCTCAGGAGGTAAAATTTTGTTGCTATGTATGGTTGTACATTTGCCTGGTAATGTGAAAAATGTATACATCATACCAGGTACTTTCCCTTTTCATTTTCCTATCATCATTAGTTCAGATCTAGGACAGATTTGACATTGGGAGTCGAGAGGGGGGCGGATGGTACTGTATACGTATAGTTTAAACACAGTTTAGGAAACTGATTATAAAAATCCATAGGGCAAATTTGTTATTGAAAATATTGAGGTTGACAGTTATCATTTCTACGAAAGCTTTCCTTAGTTTTTGCGGAATAAATGAGAGTGCTGTTAGTTTTTTATCAGCACAAATTGGAATTAATCTAATTGAAAGTGCGAACTTATTAAGGTGATATTGTGTATTGCAGCTATAAAGAACAAGAAATGCAACATAGTGGTGAAATATATTACTGACATTGTCCAACATTGTCTTGTTTAAAATACTAAATAACTGTATTAAAAAGATTATGTTGATACCTTTATTCTTTACTTCAGCATACATTAATTTATATATAATGAATCCATCTAAAATTTGAATACTAATTTTCATATAATTTAAATTATTACATTTCTAGCCTCCTTTTCTTTTAATATTGAGCATATTGTTTGGTTTTCAGCAAACACCAGTGAGGATGGAGAGAGAAAACAACCTGAAGGAATATAAGACTGCCCATGGCATTGATATGATGCCAAAGTTTGGGGCGGGAAGTGAATTTGGCCGTGAACAAAAAGAGACAGCCAGACGAAAAAAATATGGCATAATGATGAAGAGATATGTTCCAAACAACCAACCCTGGTTAATGAAAGTGGGAAAATCAAAAGAAGCTAAAAAGTGTGTATCTTAGTCAAACTGTGATGAAATAAGCTGTTTTTAGCTCACTTGGCCCGACGTGCGGCGTCCGTCATCCGCCCGGCGTTCGTCCGGTGTCAACTTTTTACTTTAAACAACTTCTTTTGAATAACCAAAACGCCCAGGCTGATGATATTTGGACAGTAGCATGCTCAGATGAAGGGCTACTAAGTTTGTTCAAATGAATGACCTTCGCCCATATTCAAGGTCACAGGGCGGTAAAATATGTTTAAAATTTTAAACAACTTCTAAATATCCAAGAGGCTTAGAGTGTTGATATTTGGCCAGTAGCATGCTTGGATAAAGGGCTATCAAGTGTGTTCACTTGATGAATGACCTTTGCCTATATTCAAGGTCACAGGGGTCAATTGTCTTAAAAACCTTGAAACGACTTCCTCTGAATTACAAAAAGCTCCAAGGTGATGATATTTGGCCAGTATCATGTGTGGATGAAGGGCTACCACGTTTGTTCAAATGAATGACGTTTGCCCATATTCAATGTCCCGGGTCAATTGTCTTAAAACCCTTGAAACAACTTCTTCTGAATAAACAAAAGGACCAGGATGATGATATTTGGCCAGTAGCATGCGGCAGGATGAAGGGCTACCAAGTTTGTTCAAATGAATGACCTTTGCCCATATTCAAGGTCACAGAGGTCAAATATATTGAAATGACTTCTGATGAATAACATCCAGGGTGATTGCTTGTTCATGTGAATGACCTTGACACACTTTCAAGGTCACATCTGGTCCATAGTGCATAAATCTTCTAAAAGTCATCTTCTCAATAAACAAAAGGTATAGGGTGGTGATATTTGGCAAGTTTCATTCTGGGATGAAGGACTATATAGTTTGTTCAACTTAATGTCCATTTTTCACTTTCAAGGTCACAGGGATCAAATGTGTTTAAATCGTTCAGCAGGTTCTTCTGAATGATTTTAAGTCAAGACACTGATATTTTGCCTGTAGCTTTATTTTTAGGCCACTTTTAAGGTTACAATTGTGAGCTTAATACCAGGTGAGCGATGCAGGCCCATTGGGCTTCTTGTTTAGATGTGGTCTGTGTTTTATAAACAAACTGTCACAGATGTTGTTATAACAGTTATTTCTACAAGAAAAAGGATTTTCTGTATTACATATTGAATGTATTGCAGAATGTACATAATTTTGCTTCTTTAAACAAAGAATGGTTTGTTCTAATACTTCATTGTTGTAAAATTATTAAATCAGTGAATAATATCGAAAGGATAATTTATGAAGATTAAACTTTTAGTGATATAAGGATATATATATGATATATGATACCCGTACACTCAGCAGTTTACTTATATGTTTGTAGGTACAAAGGTGTACGAGAAGGGACAATATCAGAGAACACATCCTACTATATATTTACACAGTGTCCAGACGGAGCCTTCGAGGCCTTCCCGATAGAGGAGTGGTACAACTTCTCACCGATGGTCCAGTACAAGTACCTCAACTCTGAGGAGGCAGAGGAGGAGTTCACCAGGTACAAGAATTGTCAGAGATTTCAATATCTATATTTTTTTTACCATATTTAATAGAAAATTAATACAAATGAGTTTTGATATTTGCCTCCAGCATTGTGACATATAAGACTGACCACATGCCTTCAGTCTGAAGCAAAGTTAATTGAATCCAGAACTCTATATTTCAATGACCAAATTAAAATGCATAATTCTTACATTTGTAGTGCCATGAATATTCTAGAATTTACCATTTGTTAAGATTTATGTTATGTAATAACAAAGTGTGTGGTTTGGAATTTGAACCTTGTGAATACTGTTTTGGTTATTTTTGCACTTTCGTATGTTTCCTTAATGTTTGTTATAGGAGGGACAAAACTTTGAATTATTTTTCCATCATGGTACGGAAAAGAATTAAGAACGAAGAGGATGGTGACAACGCAAAATTGGACGAAGGAGAGAAAGTAAAGGAAAAATCACAGAAAAAGAAAAAACAAGGATTTGTAAGTTTGTTGGTGTCATCATTAACTTCTGAGTGTCTGTCTCATGGCCTTCATAAACCATCTTTGATTTCAGTATTCACAACTAATAAATATCAACTATTGACTGTCAGTTTCATAGCCTTCATAAGCCATCTTTTGGCAATAAAAAAAATCAAAAAGCATAAATTTCTATATCCACAAATTTTATTCCATCCATATGACATTTGAAGGTCTGCCAGGTATTATCCCTAAAATATTACATTTAACCCTTTCAACCCTATGTAACTTTAGTAGACTCTACCACGCATTGATCTGGATGAGTCCATTATGGTCTACAGTGGTGAAAGGGTTAAACATGACAATGTGTTATAATGCACAGATTTACCGATGTGTTGGCCTCGAACATGACGATAAGTTATGTACGTTCAATCTGATGTATGAACATGGCTACAAGTTAAGCAGTATAGAAAGCCATGCATTGTCTTCCCAAATTTGGACGTCAATCTATTAGTTACGTACCGTCTTGCTGACTCCCGCCTCCATCATTGCGATAAGTACGAAGGCAGTCATGGCCGCCTCGTTGCTGTTTTTACTTATGCCACCCTTCAGGTAGTAACTGTGGGTGTAGCCAATTTTAGGGAAACATCCATTCTCTAGCTGCCTCCTTCTGAACCAGTTGAGACTTTTGACAAGGTCGTCGTTGTCAATGTCAATGAAGGGCTGCGACTGTCCGAAGCACTTGACAACAAATGCAGTTAGCCACATGCTGCCATCAGCATTATTGTTGTTACCGAAGGCACTGTAAGAACCATCGTCATGGCGATAGTTCAACTGTCTCTGGTATCCTGAAATGGTTAATTTCACAAAATTTCATAGGAAACAATGACCAAATATCAAAAACCTACATACGAAATTCGAGAAAGATCTGTTCTGTACTTTTTGAGAAATAACGATAACAAGAATTGTTGCAAGAAATTAACATATTTTCAATTCATACTTTTTGAGATTTAAACTGACCTATTCTCATATAGTTGAGAGCTTCTGTCTCAATCTTGCTGGTGAGCTGGTTGGTGTTGGTGAGATACTGAAGGACCACAATGTTAGGAGACCAAGAAGCCATGTTCTGTTCTCCACAACCATAGGGCATCCTCAGCAATCCTTGGAGGTTCGACAATGCCGGGCCCATGATGTCACCTGGAGCAAATTATCATTCATAGCTTTAACAAACATCACTATTCCAATATAGTTTCAGTGTACCCATACTGTTCCAGTACCCATATTATTTCTGACCCATACTGTTCCAGTACCCATATTAATTCTGACCCATACTGTTCCAGTACCAATATTATTTCTGACCAATATTGTTCCAATTTACCCATATTATTTCTGACCCATATTGTTCCAATGTACCAATATTATTTGACCAATATTGTTCCAATTAACCCATATTATTTCTGACCAATGTTGTTCCAATTAACCCATATTATTTGACCCATATTGTTCCAATGTAGTGAATGTACCCATATTATTTCTGACCAATATTGTTCCAATGTACCCATATTTCTGACAAATATTGTTCCAATTTACCCATATTATTTCTTACCGATATATTGTTCTAATTAACCCATACTATTTCTGACCAATATTGTTCTAATTAACCCATACTATTTCTGACCAATATTGTTCCAATTAACCCATATTATTTCTAACCAATATTGTTCCAATGTACCCATATTATTTCTGACCAATATCGTTCCAATGTACCCATATTATTTCTATAGGGTTATTAATCAGTGATTTTCATATTGGCTCAGTTATTAGGCCGAGGTCCGTCATATTGGCCCAAGGCCGC
>JAUMHH010164000.1:0-17158 GCA_032359455.1 Chlamys rubida | reverse complement strand
TCTCCACCTGAAGACCTATATACAGCAGAAATGTGACGGGACTTTCCACTTTAAGACCTATATGAAGAAGAAATGTGTCGGGACTCTCCACCTTAAGACCTATATACAGCAGAAATGTGACGGGACTCTCCACCTTAAGACCTATATACAGCAGAAATGTGACGGGACTCTCCACCTTAATACCAATATACAGCAGAAATGTAACGGGACTCTCCACCTTAAGACCTGTTTACAGCAGAAATGTGACGGGACTCTCCACCTTAAGACCTATATGCAGTAGAAATGTGACGGGACTCTCCACCTTAAGACCTATATACAGCAGAAATGTGACCGGACTCTCCACCTTAATGGATAGAATAAAACAAAAAACAACATTAGTCGACAGGTGAAAGATATGATAACAGTCATTTTTAATTTTCGGTTATTGCATGGGACATATATATATATACAGATACATATTGTGCATACAGAGACAGTGGCGGGTGGTGCTGGCCCGGCGATACCCCCGGGGGTCGGGCCTCCCGTGGGAGGTCGGGCCACTGGTTAGCACCACACCATGGACGTCTTTTCCGCAGACTGGATTATTTTTTGCATAGGAATCATCAAAGTGAAAATTTAACCAGAACCATTTAGATAATGTAGATCAGACACGTAGTATATCGTAAAAGTGGAATGAAATCTGTAAATAAATTAACCCGTGTCGTTAAAAGTAAAACTTCGATATAATGCAACCTCCTTCCTTTGCCCCCTCGCTTACCGCCAAAATGTTTCAAGGACGTTTTGCTCTTTCATCTTAAAAAAATGTTTCATGGCTTACTTGACATATTGCCAAAACTCATATTCAACAACAAAAACTGGTTGATTAAGAAAATAGCAGCTTAACGAGGTTTTACTGTATTAAGAAATCTGTGGTTCTACGATCACTACAGCAGGCTCAATAATGCATTACATTATATGTAAAATATTTTTTTGTAATTAATCATGTATTTTTGTTTGTAACAATATTATTATTTTATAATCTTTTCATTTATACAAGATATTAACAAGCGATTCCTATAATCTATATAATGTTCAACTACGTCCGTCTATATATTTTGTTACTGCTTTACATTGTATGGATACTGTAAAAGCGGAAATTTTCGCGTTGTGACTATTCAAAGTGCTCACGGTGTAGAATTTTCTAAGTTGCCAATGATTTTGAAATGTAGATATCTTTAACCTACAAAATCTACCTTTTGTTTTTGCGTGCGGATATTTTTGCGTTTACTTAACTCAACGCGAATAAATCCACACCGCAAAAAAATCCACTTCTACAGTATCTAGTGAATACCGCCTGGTATTCTTTCTTTGACCTGACTGTTACAATTCAATATGGCGTCTTTGCTATGGCGATATGATATAATATGACGTTTACCAGGATGAAATCAGTGATTACTCAATCGAGTCATCTAGTTTTAGTCAAATTATCTGTAAGTTTGTGCTTAACACTTGTCCTAAAGCGTTTTTACATTCAGAATAACTCGGTACATCAGTAACACGCCCTCGTACTAAGATGTAATAAAGTGCCCTGTTCCTATCTGAATACAATGTGACCTTGATATAATGCCCCTAGTGTCAAGTCAACATCTCCTACATTCTAAATAGTTATTTTATACACCTCCTTCGATATATCGCTAAAACCGTTGTAATGCCAAATCTTCGTTGGAAAACGATGGCAGTGTAAAGAGGTTCCCCATGTCACTCGATATATCGCCAAATTCCGTTACAACGCCAAACTTTCGTCGAATTGAAGCGTTGGCAGTATAACGAGTTTTATTTTCATTTCAACCAATTTTCTCACAACTGATATACATCAAATTAAACAAACTTACAAAATTGGAGGATGATGGAGGCATTATAACGAGATTCATTATAATTTTAACAAGTTTTCGTAACATCACTAACACAAATGTTCTTATATAGTTAACTTATAAGATATGTTGGCAGTATAATGAGTTGCTTCATCGCTACACGAATTTGTGATCCAGCGCCCTTACATACCAAAACAAATAGTATATTATTGATATATCGTCTTTTTTCCTCCTTTAGATCTTTGCTTATGTCACAAATCTTAAACTTTTATTACAAAATTCCGAAACCATATTTCCACAAAATGTGTCAAAATTTTGGGATTTAATAGTAGCAGAAAAAAACCCATTAATATAAAGCTTGATATTTAAGTTGAAACCAAATGTTTTTTTGTTAAAGTAAAGCTTAAAACAAACGATTCAGTTTTTGAAAAAAATGTAAATAAAATTATCTTCTGTTATCAATCACAGATTTGTACTTTTATAGATTCGTTCTGATTAAATAGAACAAGATTTTGTTGTGTGGTATATTTGGTAACTGCTTTTTTGTCTGCATTATATAAAATCCAATTATAAAAAAGAGTTAAAAAACTGAGGTAACATCCTGAATGGACACGTTTTCAATAAATAATTAAACAAGATTTTTCACCTTTAAAAAAAAAATGTGAACATGATTTTTCTAGACATGTCTTTTATATATCAAGATATTGCATCTGAAATGGCAGGAACGCTTACCTACACTAATAGAAAACTAATTTTGTAAAACCTCGATATAAGGCCCCTCGTTTCATTTGCCAAACTATTTGAAATATAGCATTTGGTCTTCAAAATATTCTTTTATAAGTTTCCCTCGTTATTTTGCCAAACCTCGTTTTAACGTCAAAGTTGGCTTGACAAATTGGTGGCAGTATATCGAGGTTTTAGTGTATTGTTGTTCAAACATATATGCTACCATAGCTACACGTACATTGAGTATCAAATATTACAACATGTAATAAAAAGCTCAACATTATACTCAACACAATTGTTATGAATATTTCCAATATAAATACCTTTCTTACCTTTATACAAAGCTATAAATAACTATATTTTTACTCTAAAAAAATCAATGACGTTGTATGTGACTTTGAAACAACTAATCATATATTCTCTTCAATAAAATTCATCATTTTGAAAATATGTGATATATCAAAGTTTTACTTCATACACAAACAATGTATACGTATTAAACACGTTTATTACGTACATTTTTTTGTGTAGAAAGTAAAACTTTGATATTATAATCAAACCATGGATTACGTCATCCGGTCGTGACTGGCTCATTGCAGGCTACCTAAACACATCAACCAGACATGAAGCAATGAAACTTCACAGCCCTGTGTCTGGAATTACGGCCTTCTTTTCTTATTGAAAAGGACACTCTTTTGGCAGAAGACATCACTTACAGCGGTGGCGTGACGTCACACGTCGATCGATGCGTTCGATAACGGCTACGCGAACTCGTCAGCGGATGATGGATGGTCAGAGCTCTTATGACCGATGTTTACGCCCAGGTAAACATTGGAGGTCGAGTGTGTTTACTTGTCCTGTCTAAATTACTAACGATGTTTAATTGAATGTCGATGAAACAACTTTCATCAAATATTTGTGGTGTCAGTGATACGCCATGATGTATCTGTTATTGCTAGCTATATAGCTTTACACGTATTTTTGTGAAACATACTAGTTATCTCCCTTTCAGATTACTGACTAAAATAATATTACATCTAATTGTCTAATTAACTATATATATATATATATATATTTCTATATACAAACACCCCTTAAATGTGCCCCACCCGTCTCATCTAAAATAATAGACTATAAAAAGGAATATTTTTAACTGGGGTCAGGAATGACAACTCATCATCACCAGCGTGTCTTTGCGACATTGCGGAGAAACTCATAAGGAAAAGGAATGGTTAATTTTGCGATATAAATTATTTGCGATACAAATTATTAATGGACGAGTATTTCTTTTTCCGAAATAAGTACACCGCTCATAGTCTGCTGAGAATAATATCGTGGACATCACATTCCAATCGTTTCATGTGAAAAGTGAGGAAACACACACATGACTTCCCTCCCCCTTGCACGTAGCTGCACGCTCGTCAAGGTCGCTACAATACCACGCACTTGCGAGTTTCAGTCCACGGATTTTTCTTCTTATCCGGGGCTACTACTAGACCGTCGTCCGGGGCATTTTCTTCAATGAAAGCCACCAACCTGCAAACACAAAAAAATATCCATCATATATAAACTCGTCGAATGATAGTTGACATTTCTGATATGTTATGAGTCACCTTAATGTAACATGTAGATTTTTTTATTTGCGCAAATACTCGAATTCGCGATGATAGGATACAATTTCAATGTCGATAATGATTATGGACTTCGTAAGAAGCAAACATTTGGATGACCTAAGAGATGTCGTTGCACTGATGGTACATTAACATAAATAATCAATTACTCACATATTACAGGAAGCCCACTTGGAAATCAATTATATTTAAAAAAAGACTCAAATTTTATGTCCATCTTACCACTTCGAAATGGAATCTTTGCAACTGTTCGGTTAGGAAAAAAATGGTTTTCTGACTATCAACACGTTTTCACCAGTCGCCATTTTGACGTCATATATCTTGTTTTCAATGAGTGTTATGTTAATAATGCTATGACGTCATGTCTGACGTCAGAATGCATGGATGCTACTACTTCAGTTAAAGATACTCAAAAGATATGACATTGGGTGTAACAGGGTAAAACAAAAACAATACGAGTCACGTCTGCAATATGTGAAGCACACACCATCGACCTATCAAAGAATTTTGCTTTTTGAAGAATGACAGAGTTTGAATAACACTCATAAACGAGATCCTTCAAGCCGAAATCCGGAAATACACTGAAACACACGGAGCTTGTATTACTGCTATGTACAGAGAATATCTGACACATGATACATCCAGAAAGCTAACCTTAACAAAATCGAAACATAGTCACATAGACTCTGGTAGCACGGAGAAATAACAGAGCGACACACACGACAAAAACAGACACACGAAACCCAAAACGTCTCCCCAGACGCCTGGAATTATGATGCGAATATAGATGCGTGGCACATGGAACAACAACAGAGAGAAGGAAACACACACAGACACTGACAACCCCCCTCCCCCAACATCTTTAGACAATCGTAAGTTTCAGTATACATTATAGAGATAAGTTACACATGGATTACTAACACAGACAGCAAAAACACCTAGACATGCACGTGTGGCATGAAAAAACATGGCGTGTAAATATGGACACTCTCATTGATCACCCAGACGCTTTGAACAGTGAACCATGTTACACAGGCGCTTTGAAATTGAAAGCCAATTCTATGGGTAGCACAATGAACGAACGAAATTTGTTTTTTAATTATTCATTTTTTGTAACGATTATTTTTTCTCCCAGAATGTCCACATCTTTCTCAAATCTGGTCATATTCTAGACAGCTGACAAGTACGGTGCGATTGTGAAAAAACCCCCCAAAACATGGCTCAGGTTTACGATGAATGCAATGGAACAAACTAGTATAGTACACTGTATAAAGCTTTGTAAAATACAAACATCTTTCCAACGTCTATTCTCGCTTTAGTGTATATGCATTCCAATGAACTAAACTCTAAAAGTTCGACGGCACTACATGGTTCAACGCACAGTACCCCTGTGATATTGATGGGATGGCAATCGTTGGCATGGTCGTATCTAAGACACGTTCGAACGCGCCTCCTCTGTATCGGAAGTGTAAGACAGGTCAATATAAGGGCGGCTCATCTACTGTACGGGAACGTGAGTCGATACCGCTAACTTGGAGAGGAAATTAAGGAGCATATTGCCAATCTAACGAGACAACTCGTCCCAAGCGACTGCCCGCCAGTTTAAACTCAGATATAAATGTTCGCCATCAGACACGAGCTTTGACTGGTCTATACATTAATGGAGGGAGCTTATAGACAGTTACTACGGCATATGTCAGCTCTCAGGAGAGAACCGTGCTTTGTTGGTAAACTGTTATATGTATACAATATGTACTGAACTGCCCAAAGTTGATAACATGCCAAAAATTCATTTTTTTTTTAAATTCCCTACAATTACACATCGTTTCATATGCCATTTCGTATACTGCCATCGTACATTTGTATTGCAATTGTCAATTTTCCTTTTTCATTATTTTTTCTAGTGCAACTTTTTATGTTTCACTTAACTCCCTTATAACGTCATTATTTCGCTGGACAAAACTAGTGGCAGTATAACGAAGTTTCAGTGTTTTCATGTTTTGTTCCGCTAAAGTTCTAAATGTCCATATCATTTCAACCAATTTTATTCAAGATGGTATATGAATAGGATTGAACAACCATTTGTCCATTTTTTGACTCAATTTGTACGAGTATAACCCCGTGACACAGTCGATTCATATTTTCCCAAACTGCTTTTTTTTTCTGAACCGAAATAAATAAAAAAATATTGGATTAAAAAAAAAAATGAAGACATTGCAAGTGTTGTTTTCAGTGCAGAACATTCTCGTTATAATGCAACCTGGTGTTCAGCGAAATTGTGGAGTTATAAAAACGTTTGACAATATAGCAAGGGAGATTTCGATTGTTAAGAAGAATTCAAAAGAAAATCTTGAAAAAAATTGATATAAATAAAGCGAGATAGGAATAAAACGAGGAGCATTGCATCGTGGTTATATACTGTTATATGCTCTTTCACTAAATCCCAGCAAACGTTCTTTTACTTTGGAGAAATTAGCGTTTTCAGAGCCAACGCCATAATCAAAATAAATTGTGTTTGAAATCAACTTTGTCTATATACAGACCATCGTTGTTACTTTGGCCACATCAATGCCGGTCGATGGCAGCCGTTTGCCCTCCATTGGCAAAAAGAGTGCTTAGCGCGGCCGGTCACTACTCCCATTGATTTTAGCACGTCCAGGTTGATATCGGTACTGTGCCCACTGATGGCTCTACGCCCTGGGAATTCCAAACTTAACGGTGTTATTTTTTATATTGTGTTAAGTGATAGGGCAGAACCAGGCAACTGGCGCCAACCCTTCCTTGGCGAGGAAGAACTTGGGAGTTTCTTAGTGTTTGTCCCTTTATACCAACTGTCAGATCTAGTTAGGGGTTCGGTCAAGCTCTCACAATCGGACCACTGACGTTTTATCTAGGGGTCCTATAATGCACGTGACTGTATGTTTCGACTTACTTAAGACACAGCGATAAATAATCTGAGCATTACCCCAAGAACAAATCAACTAATACGTCATGAATCAACGTCAGATCCGCTCTGTTCGTAAATACTGATTGTGATATTCATCTTTATATGGCATGAAGCACGATCACCGGTTTCATAGCCCCCAACGGTTTAACGTAAGACTTATAGTCTGGGAATGGTATATATTTGGGAAAAGGTTTTGGCGTCCGGACACAATACTTCGGCAAATCCAGATTGCTCAGGAAACAGTACGACACGTGTATCGGATTTTCGTATTGATTTCGACGGAGAAATACTCGCCGCTATCTGTTTGTAGGACTTATGCCCTATTTGAAAATAAATGAAACAATTTCATCATCCTTGCTTCATATCAGTTCACACGATAGAATCAACCGGTTCTCCTCAATCCGTTTGTATCGATTTCCGGTAACATTTTAAAACATCTCGCGCAGACATTTTTGGATACACTTGGTTTGTGTTGCTAAGCAACAGAGGCGCTATCGTATTTCGATCAAATCATATGCTATAGATATTATAGTTTGTAGTATTGATTGATGGACCATGTTTTAAACTCCCTGTGTGGGGCCTCTCTCTCTTTTCCCCTCCTATAACACGCCTGTATAGTCCATGTGTTGGTCCTCTCTCTCTCTTTTCCACTCCTATAACAGGCCTGTATAGTCCCTGTGTGGGGCCTCTCTCTCTTTCCCCATCCTATAACACACCTGTATAGTCCCTGTGTGGGGCCTCTCTCTCTTTCCCCATCCTATAACACGTCTGTATAGTCCCTGTGTGGGGCCTCTCTCTCTTTTCCCATCCTATAACACGCCTGTATAGTCCCTGTGTGGGGCCTCTCTCTCTCTCTTTCCCCCTCCTATAACACGCCTGTATAGTCCCTGTGTGGGGCCTCTATATCTGTCCCCCTCCTATAATACGCCTGTATAGTCCCTGTGTTGGGCCTCTCTCTCTTTTCCCCTCCTATAATACGCCTGGGTAGTCCCTGTGTTGGGCCTCTCTCTCTTTTCCCCTCCTATAACACATATGTTAAGTACCTTTGTAGGGCCTTGATCTGTATCTCTCTGCCTCATATTACGCGACTGTGTACTACTCCCTGTGTGTAACATCTTTCTGTCTTACAGCATACGTCTGTCTACTCCCTAGTCTCTCTCCTATCTTGTATGTGAAGACCCCCTTTCCCTACACACACACTCTCTGTTTTATTTTATCTCTCTCTTTCTTTCCCTTTCCTATACGTCTGTAAACTCACTGTGTATGCATTCTCACCCCTTCAAAGCAAATTCGACTGCTGTATATTCCCTGTGTCGGGCCCCGTTCCATGTGAGGATATTTCTGCGTACCTGTCCCTTTTTTCCTCTCTTTTCAGTTGCCTTTGTCTCTCTCTCTCTCTCTTTCTCCTAAATCATACACCACTTTCGTGTGTTTTCAACACACCTCTCTCGTTTGTTCAATCAACCTCACCATTCTAGGTATTGTGTTTCTTCAACCAACTAAAGCAAACTTTCTCTCCACTTTCTCTCCTGTGTATTCAATCAACTCCATCAACTGACACGTCATAGATCTTCAACCTGCTTAAATATCTTTCCTCCTCTCCTGTGCACTGAATCAATATCACACGTGTCTCTACTCATCTCCGGTGCATGCAGAGTTCGTATGGTCATAAAAAAGTGATTGGAAGAGTATAACTTTCGGGCATTCGTGGTCAAGTCCGGCGGACGGCACATAGTTACTCGTGTAATTATAACGATAGGGTATAGTTCATGTCCGACCACTGATTAGCTGTAGATGATGAACGAGAAAGAAAACTTAAATAAACGCTTCAATAACGGAGACAAATATTGCCTCATTTCCACACGGGAACCATTATAAAGACGACCCGGCCCAGCCAATCACCCTGTCTAATCACATAAAAATGTTTAATCTAACTCAAGCACGTGCTGGAACCGCCGGATGGCCTGATTACACTGCAATACATCTTGATTGACAGCACACCTCCATCAGTGTCAGACAGAGCGGATTATGATTGCTTTTGAATATTGAAACATCAATATTTGAATTAACAATTAATAGATAATTGATTACGACAAGGCGTTGTCAGTGCATTATATACTCACGATAGAATCAACAAGGTGTTTGAATTTCGCGTTAGAAATTATAAGGGTTACATATAGGATCGAGACTGAATATGTTCGAGTCATAAGGGATACAAGTATTCGACTCATTTGAGAGATTTTATTATGCAGATATCTTGACAACGGGTGAAAGAATTAACGTGTGTATATATACTGTCTATATTTAAAACCTCGATATAATGCCAATCGTTACATTTATAACGTCGCTTACCGCCAATAATGTCCATTTTATTTTTTCTTAATGAATCCTTTATATCTCTCTCCAGATATATTGCCAGCCTTTTTATATCGTCAAAATTTTGCCGAAAAAAGTATTGTCAGTATAACGAGATTTAACCGTACCTACGTTAGCATAACACTATCAGTATTTTCGTTCTAATTTTACGCCTGAATAACTGAAATTATAAGATGTGGCATGGTTTCATTGTGGCATTTATGGTAGGAATTGAACTATTAATTATGCATGACAGGTTTTGATTAGAAAATTTACGGTAGGACATTAAGAGTATTGTTTGTGACAGTTTCTGAATGGCTCCCCTGCCCAACACTCTATGGAGATTGGAGGTCCGAGATTGTTCAATTATACTGCTGATTCAATGACCAGTGTATCCGGATCAATACCCATCCTGGGATCGACAACTGTGTAGATCACTGACCGTTATAAACGGGACAATCCAGGACCATTCCGGACATTTCTGGACACAATCTTCAGCTTCAGTTGACATACATTTTATGTAAATTGACCCTTACAATATCGTAGCGCAATCAAGCAGTACACAGATGTAGCAAGTTTATTATAATATACCGTATACATACCGCCGTCATTCAGTTACGGAGCTACAATCCCGTTCTTTTACAATATATTTGTTCCAACTCTGGTATACACTATTCCCTCGTGTTCAAAACAATTTCCTGAAATTTTCGGAATAAATTTTCCTGATAGAAAAGACGAAAACGCGCAATTTTCGCACGGATATGTTGCAGAAAAAAATACAAGTGATATAATGAACTCTAGGTATACGATCTGGATCAATCTCAATGCCAGGGGTTGGATATTTTTTGGCCAATAACGAGGCTTGTTGAGTAATGGACAGAAATTCTTATCAACACCTTAGGTAATAATGCATTGTTTTCCAACATCTTCAAATTACTGAAGAATCACTTCACAACAGGTACCTCGGTATATGACGTCATAACTTGCGTTTGTACCTCGGTATATGACGTCATAAGTTGCGTTTATTCCACCCAAGGGTAAGACAAAGACATTCCTAACACCGGGTCAAACCCAGAACGAGTTATACAGGTGTGAGAATGAGAGAGACACAATACAAAACCAGCTAATTAGCTCTGGATTACTTGTGCACATTTTCTTGTCAGAGATACCAGAAACACAACCTCGGAGTGTTTCAGACAAGATGCTACGGAGAAACAAACCAATGTCTAACACTTCTCCGCATACTTTCGCGAGTCTCCTAGTAATACCATAGCTACTAATTTACGAAGCGACCACGAGCGCTGATATTGTGAAAAATAGCATTCGTAACGTAAGCACTTGTAGCTTGATAAATGGAAGCTTTGGTTGGCAGAGCCAACGACCGATCAGTCCAATAGCGTAAACCGTTACTTATTGTTGGCATTATACACACACGTGTGTTCTTTACTAGAGGGAAGATGGTGTACCTTCGTATATCACCAACCATGGAATACAGTATGTAAACAGAGGATCGAGTTGAACCAATGACATATAAAATAATTCATACTGTTTTACTGTAGAAGTGAAAATTTTCGTGGTGTGGAATTGTTCGCGGTTTTTTACACTGGGTAAATTGGTGCAAAAATATCCATACGCGAATATTAACCCATAGATTATATAGTTTATAGACGTGAAAAAATACAATTTTCCACACGGCGATCAGTAAAAAGAGTAACAACGCGAAAATTTCCATTTAATTGACATGCTATTGAAAATCGAAAATTAATTGGCGAAAAAACAGAAACGTTGTTTGTTACGTCATCGGAACGACTAAGGTTATATGAAGACTGGAGCGTAAGGGAAAAACCGCCAAGAAGAAAGAATAGACAATCATCGAAATGAGAAAACAAGAAAAAGATCCCAAGTGCAATGCAATGGGTGCAACAGATCAATTTTATTTTCTTCAATGTTACCTAAACAGAAGACACGGAAAAACCCCGAACCTACAAGGAACACCACATTAGTCGCCTCTAACAATAACATGCACTGGAATACAGCGTGCATATTCTTAAAAAAAACAACTACCAAGAAATCTTTTCATTTTGAAACACATTTAACATTTAACTTATTTCATATTCGTTTATTTTAAATTTCACGCATACGTAATCGATAATTCTGAAATCCGAAAGGACAGCATTTTCTACAGTCCCGAGTTTCAGCACATGAGGTCACGTGACCCTATCCATCATGGCGCTTGGTGGGCCGCCAATACTACTACAGGGATCTGTGTCGGGTAATTGGGAGGTGTTGGAAATAACAGAGACCATGATTAAAACATGATTCATTGCACTGAAGCCTGAAGGACAAAAATCTTTCGCTCTTTCACATATCATGGGAAGTTCGATCTGAAATGACGCGCGAGGTGTGGACTGGCGCCGTCTGCTGTTATCGCCCCAGTCAACGCCGAAACGCCCCATACCTCATTCCAAACTCTCGGGCCAGACTGCTCTACACCCATATACCATTGGGGTACAGACAAGATCACCAATATTGTAGCTCACGGCTCTCATCTTATTGTCTTTTGGGTGATCTTGCTTCATATCTCTAGAAATTTGCTAACGGTTATTTATAAATATTGTTTTCATTGAAACCAATGTAATTTTCATTATTAAATGAATTGATGTAATTATTTTATCAACGTTCAGGACCTCTGGATATAAATATTGATTGTTCAGGAATCAAATGTTGATGTATAATTAAACCGCCAAGCTAACTGAGAAACATTTTTTTTTAAGATTGTATGCAATAGTAACTCGACATAATGCCCCTGCTTTAATTTGCCATCTCGCATACTACAAACTTATTTTAAATATACCATTTCGAACATTTTTTCTTTTATAACAATTTCTTTATAGGTCTCCCTCGATCTATCGTTAAACCTCTCTGTAATGCCAACATTTTGCTAAACAAATTGCGGCAATATACTTTTGGTTGTTTTGTTAAATATTGAAACAATTTTCTGGCGAGATGTTTACTGCGTTCTTATAGGTTTAAAATCAAAATTATCCTATCATGGACACATACATGTATATACATGTAGCTTCTTAACAGGCCGAGGATTGAGAAAATAATAGGCCTGCTGCTACACACTGCACGTTGAACGGGGCAACTAATGTTCGAACCCCCTGGAGAATTGGGGTTTATCTTGTGTGTCCTCCGGTTGAAGACACGAAAGCGACACAAACATATATCTGCTGCACGCTGTACAGTATTTTGGATATTGGGGATCATACCGGGACATACATGTTTTAAAGTCCTTAAAATGGTAGTTGTTAATATTCCCTGTTTAGCATTCGGCATTTCGGGTTATGGCAACAGCTGGTTCACTCGTTATCAGTATTGTGTGACCAGGTGTATTACTGTGCTGGGTGCCTTCAGCATGATATGTCAGTGGGGTAACGCTCTAAAGTCGGAATCGGATCCGCGCTATCGCAAAGAGGCAAATACCCCAACATTCCCTGTCTCCAGCACACATAATAACAAAATGTACGCATACATAGCACACTTAGAGGCCCGTCACTTAATGACTTTGACTGTTGAAAGGGCACTGAACCCAATAAAACCAAACCAAATCATGGACACAAAATAAGCGTTTATTTGAATAAATAAAATTAAAGTCTTCCTGTGGAATGTATTCATATGAACAAAATATAAGCCTTATTTCTATTGGCTAAGCTTTGAAGCTATATAACCTCATTGCACCTAGTAGAGGTGTGCACCGCATGACCCGGATGTATGCTGTGACGTTGATGTGATAGCAATATGGCCGCAATGACCTTGTAAGATCATAGGAATGTGTCGCTCACAACAGATTGGAAGCAAGTGAAGTGTCCTTGAATTCAAAATGTTTGATGGACTAAACCTTACAATGGGTATTCGAAGCCTTCTTTGCGAGGTAAACCGTTTACAAAGCATTTAGATTGAAAATCACATAAGACTTAGACATTTTGGTTTGATAAGTAGACAGCAATAATAGGTTGACCTACAGTTATTTTTATCCGTTACTGCTTCAGCATCTATCACCATCAGGTTTGGTATCAGTTAATTACGTAGAATTGTCCCCAGTTTTCCCCCCGTCATATTTGTATCTGACACTGCTTCAAACACTTCTTTACAACAATGGTCTTTGCGTTAGGTTTTTTAACGTTCGGTATTCAGGATAATGGCAACAACCGGTATTTTGAACTTATTAAATCCATTTCAATGTTTTTTACGTATCTAATTTGGTGCAGTTTAAATGGCGCATCGTCGTATAAACAAGTAAGGTCATATAAGGAAGTTCCTGCGTCCGTGTGAGAAATGTACACATGTGTTCCCGAGGCGTTATGTTGGTGAATCTGCCTCTTTGAGATAGCGCGGATCTGATGCAATTCAATTAAAAAATATAATTTCGAAATTCTTCTTTACTGCAATTCTATTCCGAAGGCCCCCCAGCAGAGTACTCCTCCCGGTCACATTTTACTGACTGATGTTGCGCTTACCCTCAATGCCTTCAAAGGTTTTGCTCAGGGAATGACAACTACCATTTTTAAGGACGGGCTTAAGTATGTCCCGGCCCAGGGACAAAAACACAAATGCGTTCCTCAATGATCTATAGTATAGTTAAAAAGTGACATGGTTTGATGCGAGGCATTATGAAGTATATAGTTCACGAAAAGAAATACAATGTAAAGATAGAACAGACAAGATGATATTCCAACTGTCGCAATTGCGTGCGGAATACACATTATTGTCGCCAATGTGCCTGTATACGCTTGTTTTGTGCCGCAAAGACACAAAAGAAAATCCTTAGGATGGATTGTTCTTCGTTTGGTCCCCCCTTCCCCCTCCCCCTCGGCACTTGTATGGCTGTACCTATCCAGCATGGCTTTCTGTTTCATTAAAAATGCATGCAAGACCTTCGACCATGGAAACGTTGCAATTGTTCAGGTGTTTGAATGTTAGCAGAACAAACACCCTGTGCATTATGTACCGATGCATTGTGCTATTTACTGTACTGTACGCCCATGGAGAATTGGCGGGAGTCAAATGGATCAATTCTTCAAACCATTTAATAGATTCCATAAACGCAGATGTCATGAATCCCGCATAATTGTCCCATCAAGTTCGTTCGTGCTGTGTGTCCAGTCCAATGAGCCAGACAGGACAGGCGAGTATGATTGTGAGAATAGTTAAGTATGCATATCATATGACTATGGGACTGGTCAGTGTTGTTGTATGTCAGGTCAATGAGACTATATATGAGACTGGTCAGTTTGGGTGTGTGTTGCTGTGAAATTGGTCTGTTTGACTATGTGACTGGTCAGTGTGGCTTTGAGACAGGTCAGTTTGGGTGTGGAACTGGCCAGTATGGCTAGTGACTGGTTAGTGTAGCTTTGAAACAGGTCAGTGTGACTGTGAGACTGGTCAGTTTAGGTGTGTGACTGGTCAGTGTGTGTGTGTAACTGGTCAGTGTGGTAATGTGACTGGTCAGTGTGTCTGTGAGACTGGTCAGGTTGGGTGTGAAACTGGTCAGTTTGGCTATGTGACGGGTCAGTGTTGCTATGTGACTGGTCAGTGTAGCTGTGCTACTGGTCAGTGTTTTTATGTGACTGGTCAGTTTGGGTATGTAAATGTTCATTGTGAGTGTGTGGCAGGTCAGTGATTCTTAGTCTGTTCAGTAATTGGCCAATTTGACTATGCTACTGGTCAGTATGACTTTGAGACAGGTCAGTGAGATAATGTGACAACTATAGGTACGACTGATCATTCTAACTTTGAGACAGGTCAGTTTGACAATTTTGAATATGTGACTAGCTAAAGCGACTGTGCATTGTTATTGTGACTTTGTGAATGGTCGGTGAGGAGGCGAGATTGGTTTGTGAGAATGTGTGACTGGTTTGTGAACGGTTGGTAGCAGGTTAATATGAACGCAGTTAGTGAGAATTTTGTTACTGGTTAGTTTAACGACGGAACTGTGATACTAGTTAGTGCGAAAGTAATATTTTTGACGGTAAGTGGAATTAGACAACATGACTAGAAAGTCTGAAACTCTGACCAATTAGTGGGACTTCCACGTTAAAGTGTAACTATTCCGTCTTTGCGTATTGCAGAGTTATCTTCTCTTGTGAGCAGGTATTGATTGTTGCGTCATTGGTTTGTGTGAGAAAATTACGTCGTTTTCTCAAAAATTGATGACGTTACTCTCACAAACAAATGACGTAACAATCAATACCTGCTATCAGGGGCAGATAACTCTGCAATACGAAAAGACGGAATAGTTAGTGGGAACATGGTGCTACTTCTTTAAGTGAGACTGAAGTCAAGATTGTTTCCCATGCCTGCTTACTTTAATTTTTAACTTTAGGGGAAGTTTGAACTAGTAAGTAAAGCTTCCTAAACTGTCACTGTCCCTATGGTGAATACAGGCTGCAGGTCGGTCTTTTCTCCTGATACCCCGACTTCCTCCACCACCAAAACCTGGCACGTCCTTAATTAGCGACCCTAGCTGTTCATAGGACGTATGGCACACACAAACCAAACTAAACCTACGGGGAAATTTTGAGCAGAGTAAAATAACATTTGTAAGGTTGTTTCTCGAAGTCGATCCGTAAATATAACGGAACGAACGACCGATTGCAGAAACGATTTCATACACAAACTGAATTAAAATAATTTCCTATGTCAAACTTGTACATATCCGTGCCCAATGAACCGTTTTACCTCCGCGCTCTGGGGTTTGCAATCACTCCGCGTTATGACGCCGCCGTCCGTCCGTCCGTCCCCCTGGGCACAAGACCTGGTGCCCGCTAATATGAATATCAATATGTTCATAGAATAGTTATCTATATGTAAATTCCGATCAGTTTAGGTTTGATGAAACCAACAGGTCTGAAGTTTACAGAAATGGTAATTGTTTGCATATGGATCGATAGCCTAGTGACTTGGGTTGATACAGATGTGTATGAAGTACTCGCCTATAACAACAATCTGTGGTTACAGCTGATCCGATTAATGTCGACTTGATTGAATGACCAGCCTGTCCAGGATAGCGAAGTGTTTAGGCGGTGTGTATCAATGTTATCTTGTGTTGTCGCAGTATTGGGTTGGGCGCGGTCTGGATTTGGCTGTGGTACGTATTGGGGTGTGAATGGGTTTGTGTTTGAGAGTCGTTACTGCATTCCAAGAGAAGACACGGAGGTGGAGTGGAGTTTAGAGTGGTATTTAGATTGGTTCGTTGACAATTGATTTTAGAAAAGTAAATAAAAAACAAAAACCAAACAAAAAAACAGAACCTCACAAGTCTCTTAAACGCTTATGTTAACATTAAAGTACAAAACAGTCAGGATCCGGATCGATTTTTTTGCCATTTGCCTTTTTTTCAACTTTCTTTGGGGAGTAGTTTTGAGTGTGGGTGAGAGGGAACAGTTCAGATATGAATCTAAGGGACGAGTTTTGTTGTGGTTGAGAGGGAACAGTTGGTTAGAGGGAACAGTTGGGTATGGGTGAGAGGGAACAGTTAGATGTGTGTGAGAGGTAACAGTTTGGGTGTGGGTGAGAGGGAACAGTTGGTATGTGGGTGAGAGGGAACAGTTGGGTGTGGGTGAGAGGGAACAGTTGGGTGTGGGTGA
>JAUMHH010163989.1:0-17159 GCA_032359455.1 Chlamys rubida | reverse complement strand
AACTGTTTCTATATTGCTATAAATGTACAGTAATCATATGTGTAATGTATGTGTATGTGCATGTACAATGTATATTTGATGCATATATATATAGATTACCTGTACTGTATATACATTGTATATGTGATGTATCAACTTAACCTGTCATGAACAATAATGTCTATACATGATAAACTGTAAGAGTAAAGTTAATTGTACATGTCTTGTATTCATATATGTATTTATAAATAACTGTCACACCGGTTCATTTTATGGTAAAACTACTTTGACAAGCTTAAGACTGTTATAGGCCAAATTAGCATTAAAAACACACATACTAACTTCAGGGGCCAGGGATGGGGAGTCCTCTCAACATTTTGTTTAACTTAAAAAAACACACCGTAAATCAGACAAACTGTCCAGCATGCATGAACACAGTACCAATAGCTTTTTTTGGCCTGCTAGTGTATCAGTATAAACAGATATCGAGGTTCCAATTATATATGATCCAATCAGAAATTGTGAAAAAATGAAGACAACCTTCTGAACCACTGATACCATCCCCCATTGCTAGATCTGTTACTGCTTTTGACAACCAACCTACGTAGAACACCAACAGCTCCCCTTCAATTAGCTGACCACACAATTGTACCCCCCCCCCCCCACCACCACCACCACCAATATTGGCACCGGTTTCTCCTCACACTAGATATTCTGTAATGTGTATAAAGTTAGAGGATTTGTAACGTTGTTCACCAGTCACATCGTAATGTGAATTTTAAATCGATCTCGCAGTGATGATTAAAATAACATTTTTGATACCTTCGCTGCCACCTGGTCAATGGCACTTTGGTCGTAGAAAGTTGTGACAGAAGACGTCCTTTCCCGGTACTCCTTGGACCTGAAGTAGGCCTCATCCCTCATTCCACGTGTAAGGGGCGTGGTGGGTCGAAGCCGATACATAAGGTTCACACATCGAGAGCACGTGCGTTGTTGCTTGCAAAAAAACGCCATGGCGAGAATGTCAACAACAAGACAGCTGGACAAAGACGCACAGACTAGATTCGTCCTCCTCTCACAACCTAACAAATCGTCTTACATTTGGTGTGAACGTGTCCCTGTGAACGGTGGTACATACTTTTACAAAACCCATCTTAAACCACACCGAAATTCGCATTGAAACGTATAAAAGTTATGTGCGTATGTACGTAGCTTCCTGCAGACCATCACCAAGTTCAAATTGGGATTCCCTTCTATAAATAGATTCATCACCTCAACTAAAGCCAGCAAATATATTATACATGTAGTTTCGAATTCACTGTGTTGACTGAGACTACGGATGATGTAACGGTGCACGTGATGCATCATACCTATTTACACTGTGACACAACAGTACAAATTATGAAAATATTTGCGCTATTGACGACGCATTCAATACTAATTATCTGTATACATGTCCGTGTACATTACCTACTTCTTATGTATTATTACAAATATGCTCGTAATTTCGGGAGCGCTATCAGGGACCCCATATTTTTTTTTTCATTTGAGATACTTGATTAACAAATCGAATTGATTTGATCACATGATAAAGTGTAAGCTACAAGTAATTCCATTTTCAAAATGATTTATGATTTGAAAATATCATACTCAAAGTTCTTTTTTAGTGTACTACCACATTGTACAAGGGTACCCTTCCAGGGTCAAGGATTTTATTTCCTAACCTAAGATTAACTTTTAACTTCGTTTTTTAACATATTTTACAACAGCATGTACTTGTTCAATAACAAGTACATGCACTTTACATTAGTAATACGTTTTATGGTATAATAATCAGTATGTTCTTTTGTCTATTCTACATACTCAACCAAAGGTAACTGGCGACTTCTATATATGTTATCGTTTGGAGTTGTTGTATAGCCAACTTTTGCTAGGAAGCCCTATAAATTGCTCTTACGTCATCAGCGAGACTCTGGACCATATCTACCCCTTTTCATGAAATATCAGCATGTACCGACCTACATCATGAGTTGACATTAATATTGTTGTGCTTTCCCCCAGCTAGCAGTCAGATGTTGGTCAAACGTTGGCCCGACAACGGCAACCAACGTTGGACCGACATACGTTTGTCCACTGTAGTGAAGTTGGCTCGACGTCGGAGCTAATTAGCGTTGGTTAAACGACGGGTAACGCTGGGCCAACGCTGGCCCAACACTAATTTTTGATGTTTGCCAAACGTTCTGTTAACGTATGTAAAATAACGCTGGGCGAACGTCAGTGGTCGAATGTCGGTTACCGCATCTTGTGCAGCAATGTAACGTTAAGCCGACGTCATTACATCGGTGGTCTAACGTCAGGTACCGACGTGAGTACAACAGTGGTCACAAGTCGGTTCGATATATTGTGTAGGAAATGTGACACTGGCTACAAATGTCAGAATGATGTTATTACCATTTTCGTCTAGTCGTTTTCCCTGCATGTACGTTTCGTCACTTTTTCCGTCCTCACTTGTTGATCAATATAGGAAGAAACACAATGGACAAGTATTTCGTTATGACACACTCAAAATCAATTTACAAGTTAAACTCGTTTAATGAGAATAGAATAGTTTTGCATGAAGCGAATCCATATTTGCAGTTTGCTGTAACGAAATACTTGCACAATGTCAACAATTCAAACAATAATATCACAGTAACATGACTGTCTTCTTTTGAATGAGTATTATTTAGTCGCTGTGAGAAATGTGAGCTCCCGACTGCCGTCTCCTGTTTAGCAACTTCGTGTGCACCTTAAACATTCAAAATATTAAATTCATGAGTATTACGTTGAACTGTTTTTACTTCAATATTCTGCAGTTTAAACAACACGAATAGTGATAATAATTTATCAAACAGTAGGATCATTACCATATACATATCATACATAGTAAACTATGATATACACTTCAATTTCAAAAGAATTTCACTATCAAGGAAAATGTTTAACTAATTTGGATGAAAAATTTCCAAACAATATTTCGGCCCAACGTGGGATTAACGTTGTAAGATACCAAATTTAAATGAAAGAAATAACAATGAATAAATGAATATTCTGCAACGGTATCGCTCCATGCCCGTTGTATCAACTTTGTAAAACGGACCAGGTAAATTAACGTTTTGTTAACGTGGTACCGACATTGTAGAAAACGATTTGTCGGCCCAACGTTGTATGGACGTTATATAAAACAATGTGTCGGTTAAACGTGATACCGACGTTATAGAAAACAACACGTCGTCCCAATGCGGCACCGACGTTGTAGAAAACAATGTGTCGGCCTAACGTGGCATCAGCGTTGTATAAATCCCAGCTTAAACTACATAAATTACTGTAAAATATTCAATAATGTCGGTCAAAAGGTGTTATACCCTGATTAAACCGACAATGTAAGTTTTTATTTTATTTAAACGTTTCGATGTCGGCCCAACTTGGTTCCGACGTTGCATAAAGCAATATATCGGCCCAGCGAGGCACCAATGTTTTAAAATCGCCTACTTTAAACGAAATATATTGGTATATAAAATTGTTAGTTATGCAAGTAATTTATATTTTATTCAGACATCGCTTGCTGTCAGCCCAACGTTGTAACCCCGACATTTCAAAATAATGTTGCTGATAAAGAAACACGTATATTGAGCCAACGTTAGAAGAACGTTGACAATTTAACGAAGTAGCATATTTGACATGCGCATGCTATTGTCTGTATTTCAACTGTTGCGCCAACGTTGGCTAAACGTTACCAATTATACTGCCCTTAAACTGTCGTTTTCGTATGTTGCACCAACGTTGTGCCAACGTTGCAAATGCGCCTGCGACCATATGCCGACCGACCGCGACGTCGGCTCAACGCACATTTGCTAGCTGGGGGCCTTTTCCTTCTTTAGTGTGTACATTCACATTGCTTCTCACAAGGAACGGTCAGCGAAGGACTTACGAATTACAATATAAACTCTACATGTACATGTACACTGTCTAATGTAGAAATTTCTGAGAAGATTGGTCTTCGTCCAAATTTAGTGGAACGTTCTTTCTTAAATCTCATCCTCTTGCGTCTTTTGCAGCTACATCGTGTCTGCTAAATCTTGCAGAAATCTATCGAGTCTTGTTGGACCTGCTCTATTTACCGAGTATAAAAGTCGATTGTCCGGTAGGTGTTTCGCCCCGAGGCAGAGAAACATTGCACAGCAAGTTAATGTCCTTCCAAGAAAGGACAATATTACCTGGACGTGCTTTGTTCAAAGTTAATGAAGAAAGCGGAAGCCATTCAGTGCATCTATGAAATTTTCTCTGTAACAAATATGGTAAACAGTCTTGTAAAAACATAGCAACATTATTTAAAACAAAGCCTTCAGATGAGAATTGAAATTCAAAATGTAAGATATTATACGGGTATTGGAATCGTGGAATATTTGGAATTCTCAAATTATGAAATAAGATTGAACTGTTATATTACAATTATAAAAGAAGGTAACTATAAAACACATACTTTTGGTATGGGTATGTTGAAAAGATGATTGAATAGAAAAATATACGCAGAGTTTATTGGCACAGTGTTATGACACAACATTTTAGCTATAGTGGAATCTGCACATTTGGAAGACAGCTAGAACTCGGAAAAGTTAAAACAACAATTACTACTTAAGCAAATAAAAACAATGTTATTTTCTTAGTGTGGTATCAGAAGTAGGTAGGTGAGTGAGTTTCCCGCCTACAGTGTGTATCAAAACTACCATGCTATTATACATGTTTCTTGTTTGGTTTGTCTGTGTTTACGTTCTATTAACAGCTATGGTCATTTAAGGACGTGCCAGGTTTTGTGGTGGAGGAAGGCCGGAGTTTCCAGAAAAAAACCCACCGACCAACGGTCAGTACCTGGCGACTGCCCACGTAGGTCTCAAACCCGTGAACCAGTGGTGGAGGGCTAATGGTAGCAGAATGTCAGACGCCTCCATGCTGTTATGTATATATGACAGTCATCATTTTGGATGGATGGTTGATGTGTTGCTAAAAATGAATTTATCAGCGTACTTTGATTTGTGAATATTTCAGAAAAAAAATAATTCGAAGAACAAATGTATATGGAGACTTCAATGACTTTTAAACTTAATGCCTTTAACTATGCTTTAAAGCGTCTCTTGAAAATAATAGCTGTCAATACTGATTACGATTTTGATAAATTCAACACTTTCGTAACATTTAATACAGTCGTGGGCAAGTCTGGCCAATATGACTTTAGCCGACAATGTTACAAACTTGGATGTTCAATTGATTTGAATATTGCAAGAATATTCAACAAATTGTTTTTTTCAATATTCAGCTGTTCCTTTCATATTTTTCATGATCACAAATGAATTTTGTATTAAATCTGGATTGCTTTTTAAATCCAGAACGTCTACAGTAGTAAGACTTGAGAGTAGTCGATTTCTACGCCTACGCATGTGTATTCCAACAGAATTAAGCAGTTGACACATACATTAGAAATTAACAGCATTAAGTAACATTGAAATATCTTTACGAAAGCGTTCATCTTTGTTGTTATATAATCGATTTTGAAAACCTTTACAATTTGAATAGAGGCCCTTCTTTCTTGCCTATAGCCATTTAAACCAAATGGAAATATGTGGGAATGCAGATTCTTCACCACCATCGTTCGCACAGGAACAGGGTAACACATTTTAAAAGCTAAATGTGGGGTATCCCACTTCCCAAGTCAATATTGGACACAGTCTAATCAAACGAGGACATGCCATCCTCATCATACCTAATCACCTCCAGTTTCATCTACAGTTTCTTGTAAAATACTAACTTATTTGGGATTTTTTTTTATTAAAAGTGTCTTTGTAAAAAATGTTATTAGCTTTTAAACTAAAAAGGACTTCCAGAATCTCACCCTTTCTCACAATGTGAGTTGGTTTGATATCTTTATTATATCCATAGGATACAGTTGTCGTATTAGCATTTGGAAAAGTATGAGGAAGACAAAGAACCTGTTTATAAAAATCTATAGGAAAGTCTTAAGCCAATCTTGTTTGAGCAAGTTATCCACATTGCGGTGTGATAACTGTCATTAATACTTAAATTTTGCAATTAATGGCTGTTCTCTTCAAAGTTTGACCTTGTAAATGAAAATGTATCTTGCGTGGATGAAGATTATTTCAAATGGTGTTACTTGGTGGCAAAGCATTTTGCTCAATATGACTTAAACAGAATAAACAAACTGTGGTTTTTGGTTCAATCTGAACTAGATTTGACACTTTAAGTTCCTTTTGCAGTTTAAACATTTGATTGTCAAAGGAATATTTGTCACCGTTTGCACAAACCGAAGTTGGCATCTTTTAATTTCCAAGAAAAACACATCTGATATATTTCTACTGAAGGTGCAAGACATGTGTTCTTCACACGAATTAGATGATTGTACAGTATTATATGAAGTTGTTACTTGTTCAACATGTTCTAATTGCTTTGAATTGACAAACAACCCTCTTGCTATCATTGCACAGAACTAGCACTATCGCCTGTGTTTTCATTTGTCTTCCTTACATAATAGTTTCTTTTTGGCGAACGAGAATGATCAGATAAACAAGAATGATCGGATAAACAATATGTATGTACATTTAAGTTTAGCTTCTCAACATTATCTCTTTACCATGTATCTTTCATTTCAATCTGTACCGTGGTACACTTATTCCGTTGTGCACAAATATATTAAAGCTCATCGCTTTCACTTCTTTCTGTACCTATATGAAAGTATCGACATACTGTTATATATGCCATATGACTACCCTTGGATATCTGTGTGTCCGGTGTAATGTGTAACACAAGAGTTAAACGACGAATGGTGATAGAGTTTAAGTGTTTTCCAACTCGGGTAAAAGGAGTTTCACTCGATCTCAGTTCTTAATGCATTCTGCCAAAGCTGTATGTCCGAGAGCCGTCCCTTGTCATTCTCCCTTAGCCCTCCTGTACCGCTTTCTACCGCTCGGTGCCGCTATCTGTTCCGTTCTGATTTAGCCTAACTTGCGCCTCTTATTCATTGTAATCGTCATGTATAAAACATGTACACGTACAGGCTAGGGTTTACCATTATCGTATATCTATATTCCCTTACGACATGTCGTCCTTTCCTATCTGTTGGTCAAATTACACTCAAATTGAACGTATGTTTGTTACTTATATATCGCCCCTAAGCTTTATTTTATCTATGCGAATGTAATCCCGGACAACAGGTGCTTACCCTAATAATTTGTAATTTTCGTAACGGTCACTCATTTCCCGTTGCCATAGACGTTTTATTAACTCCTGACATTTAATTACACTTGTCGAATAAGTAATCCAGATAGAAACATCTACATAACACAGTACGTTAACGATTTATCTGATAGTGCTTATTTTGTGATAATCGTTAAAAATGGACCCCTATGGAAAATTGAACCGGTGTCAGATTTACATACCCGTTGAAAATAGACCTCGTTCAACAATGAACCATACGAACAATTTATGTATTGATTCTCAAATTTGACTTTCACTAACAATGTCATTAAGTTCAGAAATTAAACCAGTATGGGTCACTATTACCTGATTTGAAAAATTAACTTACATCGTAAAAACTGTCACTAGGTTTAGAAATTAACATCAAACTGTTGTTTGAACAAATTTTGTTACTGTGACCTAGTTTTCAAGTTTTGACCTACAGTAACAAAAATTGCCATAGGCCTAACAAATTAATATTTCACAAACCCTGTCAAAAACCCTGGTCAATTTCAAGAAGGATACATAGACCCATCTTTTCATGTCTGCATTTTAGGCTCTTTGAACAGACGTCCTGTACAAACCACCCTTTATATATTCGTTTATATGCATATTGAGATAATTGTCTTCTTACTTAAAGCTGACAGTGCAAGTTAAAAAGCTTTCAATTGAGTTTTAAAAAATAAATAGGTAATGTTTTTCTGGTTTAGAGATCTTCCCCATCTCTTCCTTCTACCGTTTCTAAGGAAGTGCCGACATTTTAGTTTGTCCTGGCTTGGTAACGAGTATGGGTCTTAAGCTGGGTATAAAAAGCGCATTACCCGTCAAACCGGTTTCAAAATTTAAACTACATATATGTTCATTATCAAATATTCAACAAATTTAAACAAATGTATTTTTATTTAACATGTCAATACATGCATGCACTTCGTGAAAAAAATGAAAATAAGTGTTCAATCCCATGAAATCTTTTATCGTGTTTGTAAATCAAACTGCCTCATTTCGAAATCGTCACGTGACATTATCGGCGCTAAATTTTAATTGTTCTTTCCTGTATAAATCGAATAGTCATACTGGACATTTGGAATGGATTATGAATGTGGGAAAAGCAAGAAAACGCAACTGACAGTGCTGACAATACGTACATTCAATAAATCAAATATATCCCTTACAATGTAAATGCGTTGTCATCTCCGTCCCTGCAATGTTTGTCCACCGCTCTGTCCTGTTTGAGTTTATGACATTTCTATTCTGACGGTCATCTCCAATAAGACCTTTGCCACTTTGAATCCCTCTACTAACGATGATAAAGATAACGTGTTTTAACAGCCCTACAGCACAGGCCGATACGGGTGGAATGGACTTTAGGGTAGTATGAGGCAATTCTGCAAAGACATCAGTTGATATTTTTCTTCAAAGACAGTAGTCTAATTCTCTGTCTGCCGGAATGATGGTAAAGTTCCTTTCCACCACAAAAATACATCAGAGATGGTACATTTTGACACAATACCCTTCTAAAAGTCCTGCCATGTTGATTTGTGTTTTACGAACTTTACCGGCAACCTGAATCTAATATTGCTGAAGTATCTCCTTACAATCCAGGGTATATGTTCCAGAATGTGGTATTGTTCTGATGCCTTGACGATCAGTTGCAGTGTGGGGTTGACCCGTATGCGTTTGGAAGGTCCAACCAAATCAAGAAATAGGTCATCATGATCGATCTTTGCTTCCTGAATCACACTGATATAATGACCCTGTACTTTCAATGCAGCAAAGAGATCAATGCATGTCTTCCTTCATCACAGACGAATCAATGTACTCATTCAATGTCGTGTAGGTTGTCATTCTATGTATTTGTTTATTTATTCTTAGATTTCACTTCTTACTTCGAGTGATGTGGTAGAGGTTGCTTCAAAACTTCTATCTAAATTGTCATCCTTCTGCTCCCAAATATAATTAGCCACGTTGACAGTTTCTTTCGCTAAAGATAGTAAAACTGTTTCTTCAACATCACCTAAATTTGTGGTGTCTGGTTGTGACCATCACAAGAGAGGCCTAATAGGTAATCAAAAAGGGATGTATTGACGAATTTTATGCGTCTTGAGTAATAACAATTTAATGGGGATTATCGTGACTAGTAGCAGGCATCATCAATATATATATATAAAGCTTTAACGTATATACGTATACATACACGTAAATGCAGGCTTGTATTTTCTTGTTAAATCACAACATTGCTTTTTTTATTAGTTCTCGCATGATATTAATGACTGCGGACAATTTAGTGATTTGATTGTAGCGAATTTCGAATTACATTAGAGAACAAAGACATGCTGTACGTGAACACACTAGCACATTTATCGTTTCTTGTTAAATTGAACGAACGTGAATATCATGTTCTCAGAACAACATAGATGTAATATACTCATTGATTAGTCGTTAATGTGTGACGTGTCTTGTAGCTGCATTAGGTCTTAGTCCCAGTGTTTTATTACCTTGACCTTTGTCAATTTAAGAGTGTGTTCAGATCACCAGGCAGATTAATAGACATCCAATCCGCAAAATGTTCACACAGGAGTTGGTAGGGTATATACAGTTACACACACATAGTGTATATATATACATTTGATACATTAAATTTGAAATGCAGGTGTCGTGTGGAACATTAATAATAAGGAAATATAAACATTTGCTTAAAAAATACATTTTCGTGATCGTGGGAATCTAATATAATATATATATATAATAATATATACGTTCCAAAACATAAAACAGAATTGCAGTATTACAAATCGTAAATGGAATAGACTGATGGCTAGACTCGTGTCAGATTCATAACATTCTCGAGAATGCGAAGATTCTTAAAAGGAAACACTGTAATTAATTCATAGAGGTGTTGATAGGACGCACATCACAAACAAACCAAACCAAGTTATAGGTTTGCGTTCAGGTTAATTTGGATAGTGCTATATTTTGATCAAATATATTGTAAAATATTGTCTTTCATGAATTGGAAACCTCGAATGCAGGCAGTGTCGTCCTTCAATGGATGTCTGACTTCTCACAATGGCATAACGTACATGGTGTTTCCAGGTAATTTTCCTTCATGGAAAATACATGTCATAAGTGTTTTCCTTCATTATGTCTTCAAATGTCGGTAACTCTTCTATGTCGTCGTCATCTATGACGTCATCACTGAATATATCGAAGCCGTGTAATTGCTCGGGCAGGAGCACGTGAGTCAGCCAGAGAAGGTAGAGTGCGTACATCAGGGAAAGGACGGACACAATCACTCTATAGCCCCGCACAGCGGCAACACATTCCAACATGGTATAACTTGTTAACTGTGCACATACAAACGTGATCACTTGACCTGTAGGGAAAATGCAGAAATTAATTACTGAAAACAATTTAATTTATATATATAAACATATAAGGCATTTCAATTATACTAATGCAGAATACACTGTCAAATTGGATGCAGATTTATTATCTAATGACTGGGTCGATGAGCAAGTTTAACGTATCATCTCCTTATTATCCAATAAAATTTGCGTATTCACTCAGTGAAAAATTAAAAGTATCGCTAGTATGCTAGTAATGTTTAGATCTTGAGTCTAAGACAACAATGAAGAAAAGATCACTAAATGTTTTTGTGAATTTCAAGTTCATAAAATCGTTCTATTCTTTGAAAGAAAAACTTAAAATTCAAAAGGATATATGCAAATATATTTCCCTCTGATAACTCTGCTATAAATTTTTGTATAAACATTATGTATTACTCTGTTTAAGAGTTTATTTATCCAGAATCAGTCGTTATAATAATAAAAAACGGTTATGTCGAGAGTTTGCCTTATCGGAGTCTATTCCTGCACCTTATAATTGTCAAAAGTATTTACAAACGCTTATCAACTATTCGTGCTGTTTTTGAAAATGACGTAAATTAGAAAAAATGCCTTATATATTAGAATGAAGGACTAATGTTGCTGTTATTTTCTTGGTGATAGGATCTCTTTGATCGTTTTTACAAGTTCCTCAAGCAGGGACGTATCAACGAGAGTAAGATAGTCAAGCGTTGGAATCAGATGTAGCTCATATAGTCTATGCAGCTTTTGTATACAATACTCATTGTAACATTTCGGAGATTTAGGTTATCACTGGCGTGACAAGTGAATCAAATAGATTTGACTTGGCAGGGTGGAAATATAAAATTTTCAAAATTAACTTACCAGTTCTCGTTAATCAATGCCGGAATTCGTTTCCAAACGTTAAAACTCCGACTAATGATATTGGCAGCACAATCGAAAGAGTCAAGAAGACACACAATAGTTTTGAAACGTTTCTGTACTAGAAAGTGGCAATTAACAGTAGATGTTTACGTTACATAAACCTGTGAAATCAATACTAAAGTTTGTTGTTTGCACTGTTGATCAAACCGTACCAGTCGACACCCTGTTACACTCCGACGGTTACATATTTAATAGGAGCAATTTAATCGATTCCTTACCTGCAAAACAGTATGTATAATACTCGGCTGGAATACTTTATCGCATTTTCAGTTAAACATATTGCAAGAAACTGTGACATCCTAACAAGAAATATGACCAAAGAAATGAAATAAATCATAATGTGCACGTGTAATTTGAACTTTTAAGGTAATACGTTTACATTGTACGTATTGCCCTTTAAACATTAATAGCATCAGGGTTCGGCTGATCAAGGCCTGGTCAATTTAAGACGTTGTTAGTGCAGATATTTTAATGACTGATTTCAGAAACATCTGAAAACAAACACGTTTGTGTTTTGAACAATCACATTGAATCCCTGTATATTTAGTTTTGGTTTCAATTCAATATTTTTGATAAGATACAAGATAACAGATTTGTGTTGTCGACGCAACCAGCTAATCGCTATTTGTGCAACTGGGCCGAGTATGCTAACACAAAATCATAATGCAGCGCTACGTAACACGCGGACTAGAACCGCTTACATGTACCTATCGGTGTGTTCAAGAGTAACTCCTTTTTTCTGGACTTTCTGCTCCTGGACAGATGACATCAACAGCTGATGAAATTTTAGATGATGAAAAAATAAATGTACACGTAGACCTATTGGTTGAATGCCGGCTCGTTTTGAAGATATCTCCCGGTAGAATAATTGTTCATGATATATTATAAATAATATATATATAATTGTGGCAATGACCAAGTACCACGTATAGTATGTATGAATCAACATGAGATTTTCACGGTTGCGTATGTCTTACCAAATTTGGTCAAGTTATTTTAATTTTAATGATGATGATCTTGTTTATTTGTTTATGTGTTTATCGAGTTTATTTACAGAAACGCAGAAAGTCTAGTCTTAGTTACACGATTTGATCAGAATGTATTCACAAGCAACTTTTGTTGATAAACATGGGTACTTTAATGTGACTAATAACAAGCAGAAGCTCAAATTGTGTATTCATTTACCGAAACAACAAAGCAGCTACCTTTGTACAGAGAATGAATGGTCACCTTTCACTGACCTGTTATCGTCAGTGTTTGGTCAGGCGTGTCCGTGTATAAATACGTCACACTGTCCACGTTAGACCTACCTGTTTGTAAACAAGGTCGATTGTAATAAACAGTGTTGTATAACTGTACGTGTAAGATATTGACAAAAACGGATATCTTCATAATAAATGAGTGAATTTGTAAGAAAAGGTCTATGAGTATAAGAAAAATATCTATATAAGTATTTTAATAAATGAGTAAGTTTGTGAATACAAGAGAGAGATCGATCGTTATGATCAAAATTCGGACAATGTTTTGAATGGTATATGATTAAACATTAAAATATTTTTTGATATAATATATGCATCTGTATCGACAATAATGACGTATATTAACCTTAATTCAAATTACGTCTAGCTGGACACATAATTTTCTTTTTTCTGCTACATTGTATTCGTAGATGCCCATTCACGCAATAGATTTTATTCAACTAAAGATTTTAACATATGAAACATGTTTATTCTCCTTGTATGTTTCCAATGTGAATCTTTCTTTTATTCATGAGTTGCCTAAGTTTTATCGATCTTGTTTTTTAATTGGAGAACTGTTGACACTTCGATATTCTTTTGTTGTTTCACATTTGACTTATGTCTGCTTTAACAAACCGTCTACCAACCCACCCGTATTGTGTCTTAACATATCTTATATATATACCTTAGGGGCAGTGCCAAAGAATATGTAATCTGACGAGTGCACAGCTGAATCGTTCATAAATAAATACAGATAAAACAAAACAAAATTAGAAATGAGAAGCATCTAGATGTTTTACTGAAGAATACAATTTTCATGCTCTGTTTCTGGGAAATTATTAATCTTGGCTGCATTTCATTTTTTTAGAGTCCTTCCTTCTATTGACTTTTAATAAGACTATCGATTACGAATTAAAAAAAAAAAAATACAAAAGAAAATACAAAAAAAACGATGATCTTAATTAAGTCGAGATTGGCCAGTTATTCCGAAATTGGTTGAATACACTTGTAAGCATACAAATGACAGACACATTGTAATGATTTTCCTAATATCATGTTCTATCATACCTTCATTAATTAATTAATTAATTAATTAATTAATTAATTCATTCATTCATTCATTCATTCATTCATTCATTCGTACATTCATTCCGATTTCTTCGTTCTCAACAGTTTCTGTATGTACTTATTCAGGCTACATCTGTAAAGGTATACACGTGTGTAACAGCAAAGCGTATTACGAAGGATGAGAATACCCATGTACATTGTATACTGAGTAATTTACGTACGTACCTGTACGTACTTGTTTCCCAATCATCTCCATCAAATGTCTTTGTGATTGTACATGTTTAATCTTTCTAATAAAATATGGTTTTAAGAATCGGAGTAGTATTACTTATCACACCTGCGCTATATTCATTGCACTAGTTACATATACCTGTACGATACAGGTCGCAAAACAAAATGTTGGTGTACACATACACTGCACTGAATGTAACAGCTCCCGGTACCTACAGGAGTTTGATATCCTGTATCAGCAGTCACGATCACTGCGGTCGGAGACAGAATCATTGTTGTGTGTCCCAAAATCACGTATAAAAAAATCACCACCAGAAAAACATGAATACACACCGCTCACAGTATACGTTGTTGTTTACTGTACAAGTTTAAGGACGAGGTTTAAATCCCTCATGAAAGTACGTTATGTCAGATACGGATTACATGTTTGTAATATCTATTTGGAAATCTTTAGATTGCAGAACCGGAGATACAATCGTTGTTTACCCCTGCCACATGACGCATGGTGCGAACACGAACCTCATCAAAACAACGGGTTTTGCCTCCAAGCATTCTCCGTCACGTATTTAAGTGAGAACATTTAGATACGTAATATACTTCAGTTGGTGACAACTGGACAGTAACACAGCCTGAGAATACTTAATACAGTTAACTTCAACGGAAACACACAGGTAAGTGAATTTATTTCATATTCAAAATTGGATTTTGTGAATATATCTAGAAAGACAATGGAATTAAATAAATAAATATATAAACTATATTCATACTTTATAACTTTCTTTTCGTTAACTTTATGCTAACGGTGTTAGGATTAGGTTAACGAAAATAAATTACTTTTAAGATGCCACATATAAAAGTAACTTTTTTATGTGCCATCTAAAAGTGTAAAGATTGATTGTTCTTTTCAATTACCATTTGACTACCAGACGGTCAAAAGGATATACTTTACGTGAAGCGACAGAGTTTAGGGGAAAACAAAGACTTTTATTCCTAGTCCTTTATTCTATATTTAGTAACAATTTTTAGCCTTTTAACATTTCGACCGGTTGTCTCGAACATTTGACAAATTATTGTCTGCACCAGTGTAACAAAATAGGCGCTATCAGAAAAATCGTTAACAATAGGACTGTGCTATTTAGACATGTTTCTATCTGGATTAGTTATTGGAAAAGTATAATTAAATGTCAGAAATTCATAAACTGTCTATGGCTACGGGAAATGACTGACCGATATGAAAATTACACATTATTAAGGTTGGCACCTGTTGTTCGAAATAAAACTGCGATATTTCGCAGATATAAAAATATAGCTTAGGGGCTATAAATGTTGTAACAAACATATGTTTAATTTGAACAACATATAGGGAGAGAAGACCGGTTATAAGGGAAGATAGATATCATAATAATGGTAAACTGTACACATGGACATGTTTTATACATAACGATTTGCTTTAAATAAGAGACGCAAATTAGGCTTAATCAGAACGACCATAGAGCGGCACCGAACGGCTCATAATGATTGAGGGGGACTGACTGAGAACGATTCTCGGACATTCAGCTATGACAGACTGTATTAAGAACCGAGAGCGAGTGAGAACCCGTGTATCTGAGTTAAAATAAACGTGAAATCTACTAGCATTCGTCGTTTAGTTCTTGTGTTACATACGAGTCGTTATTACTTTTGTACTATGGATTAAAGTGCATATATACTAAGCATGTACTAAGTATTTGTTTGGATACAGTCCCCATACTGAAATATTGCCGACTCTTGAGGCCTATATGTATTTCCTTTTTTTCATATAAATTGATGCCTAACTTTTATTTGTGTGATTTGTTTATCAGTCACGGTAGTGATATAGTAACATGCTGCCTTTACCATGAAGCAGTGAATACCAATGAACCCAATCGATCCCGTCTATTGCTTAGTTGAAAAGAATAGCGAACATATAATGAATTTATTACGCAAACAACACACATGTACAACTTTTTCAATCAATTCCGAGAGGACGAAGAGCAACAGGTTGCATTTAAATGACGTGTTCATCACTACAATGTAGTTGGTTGATACGAACCTACCTATTTCGTCTAGCTTTTATAGGTGTCCATGATGTCTCTTTTGATTTGGTTTCTCCAGGTTACTTTTTATGTCATTCTGTTGATGATTTATGTATTTGTATTTTACTTACGGCAAGTTGATGGGACTGATTGGAAACGTTATATGTTTCCTACTAACACAAATACTTTGCAGGGACCTGTATACTACATGTTACATGTATATTTATCGTATTTACGTGGGTATGTTGTCGGATACGTAATAATATATTTGATATGGTTTCTTTATAAACAGAGATGGCGGTCATCGTTCTGTTCTTATTGACGCTCGGTGTAGACTTGGCGGTCTCGATACAGGAGGCGACTATCACAGCAATCGTTCCCAAGGGACTTAAGTTTGAAATTCAAGGTAAAATATGTTTTGTATTAAATCGACACCATTTAAATATCTGCATCTTCTTTGTCCTTGTAGCACACTCAATATGATAAAATGTATATCAAATCACGTCTACTATGATTGTTTGGTGAAACATGGTTATGATAATAGTTTCACAACATTATGATGATGATGATGATGATGTTTGTCACTGTGTATGGATGATGATGATGATGATGATGATGATGATGCTGATGATTGTCAATGTGTATGGACGATAATGATGATGATGATGATGATGATGATGATGATGATGATGATGATGATGATGATGATGATGATGATTGTATAGAGGATGATGATGATGATGATGATGATGATGATGATGATGATGATGATGATTGTACATAAGATGATGATGATGATGATTGTCAATGTGTATGGACGATAATGATGATGATGATGATGATTGTATAGAGGATGATGATGAGGATGAGGATGAGGATGATGATGATGATGATGATGATGATGATGATGATGATGATGATGATGATGATGATGATGAGGATGATGAGGATGATGATGATGATGATGATGATGATGATGATGATGATGATGATGATGATGATGATGATGATGATGA
>JAUMHH010163978.1:0-17159 GCA_032359455.1 Chlamys rubida | reverse complement strand
CTTCTGTCAATATTGAAACGAAGGAGCAAAAATATCCTAGAGTTGCTTCCCTTCTTACCACGCTCATCATAGGAGCATATATATAGGTCTAGTAAAATATGTCTTGGGTGAAAACACTTGTATAGGGAAACAGAATATGAATATTCACTGCATACTGAAGTAGTGTAGCTGACTTCATAATGACAACACCTGCAAGAATAGCGATTTTAAGAATAAGTTATTTGTTGTAGTAAAAAAATTATAGTACATTGTATCACCTATATATGGGGTTTTGCCTTGTATGCACCTTCCTCTTTCGTTTGTGTTCAATTATTTTTTCTAGTGATTTTTTTTCATCTGACATTCTTGATTTTGTTTTTACTTAAAGATTTGATACTTTCACACATATACTAGCTTGCTCACGTAAAACAGAAATATAATATGATTGATATAAAGTGTCTGTAAAGTGCCAGTATGTTACCCACCATTAAACGTGAACTAAATATTGACAATATACAATCATAGATATATCTGTTTTATGAATTATTTAAACAGATCTACGTTCGCATATTTGCATGTAATATTTGTGTCCAATTGTTTATAAATGATGCACTATTTCCCCCTCTACGTAAAATTATCTTTATAGGACTATCTTTGCTGTTTTCGGAGCGAAATAATTGTACGTTTGATTGTCAGTTAGTTTGTTTTACTTGGTGTGTTTGATGACAGAGCTCAACGATGGTAGATCATTCAAAGGCTTTAGCGTTGCCGTTTGAAAGTATATGTTTACATCACACCTGCTTGACCGGAGAAGAAAATGCAACATAACAGAAAAAAAATCAATTAAACTATGGGTGTAACTCATTAGCTGAAGACATAGAGGAAACGTCAAAGTTTTCAGGGGAAGAGTCATTGTACAGGTATATGTAGCCGTCACTTGTAATCATACAGTAGGTCACAGTAAACTGATTCAATTCCAAAGAGCTGTAAGCGAAGTATCTTCTGTATTTCACTGCATGGCCGAAAGTTGTAAATAACATGTCAATCCCCTACTTGTTCAATGACTTATTTAATTGTCCCCCTCCAAGTGCATACTGGGGGAAAGCGAAATAGATCGGCTACATCCATTGAAAGACAAGAAGATATTGAGGTAAAGGGAAGCACGCGCTAAACTACATAGTACCATTATTACTGTTGTCTGTTTTAAGAAGTATGCCTTAATAGAAATAACATTTTTCGAAGCACTTTGCAGAACTATAACTGCTGGAAATTTGAATGTTTGAAAATAAAACAAATAAACAAAATAAAGAAACGATAAGAGTCGAACTCATGACGTTTATGTTGCAAATCCTACACTTTACAAATTTGTCATCTAGGAATTATAAACGCATATCATCATAATTAAAGTACAATGTATGGACCCAAAAGCTTATGAAAAACATAAAGAACATTGACAGATACACAACCTGACAGGGGAAGCTACTCTTAGCCAGACAAAATCCCCTTTGCTGCTTTATCTTTTTATAGAAGGGATAATACTCAAAGTCAAAACAGCTCCGAGTGATTATAACTGACGAAGTGGTACCCCTTACCTTAACAGTTACATCATCTATTTGTTTGCTTACCTTGGTTGAGATGTGACTTTGCAGGAAAAAATGCCGGAGATACGTTGCAATTTCCAATAGAGACATTTAAAGATATAATGCACGTGATACTGTCAGTGTCGCTCGATGGTGACCTGGCCCCGCCTGTACGAAACTTCTTGATTCTAAGTTCTCAATTCTCAGGCAAGGAAAGAGCTTAGTTGAGAAGATCTTAAAACTGGCTTTCTCAAACAATATCTTAAATATTGGCCAATTCTCAGCTTAAAATCTAAGAATTGAGAATGAAGACTCTTGTCGATAGCCAAAAGTTAAGCATATGCTTAAAATTAAGCATGTACTCAAAATTAAGCATTGAGAACGGAGTGAAGAAGTTTCGTACAAGCGGGACCAGGGCACGTGTTCATGAAACCGTTCTCATGCTCAAACTACAATGTTGTGTTCAAGCCCAATGTCTTGATCCCGCGATAAATATATAAAACTTACATTTTGACAATAATTTGGAAAAGTCGGGAGAGGCTTGAATGCAGAATATCGTTTCTAGGGTTTACACCTGACTATTTCAACATGTCATTTGATTTAAGAGAGCCTCAAGAAATTCAGTTTGAGTACAGAATCCATGCTTGAGCATGAAAACGGTTTCATGGATACGGGCCCAAAAAAATCGTGCAAGCCGGGACTGAATACTAAAAACTTTGGTACACAGTACCAGATCCTCAAAAAACCTTTCGCGCCGATCCAACAGGCTGGAGTAAATGCACAGATAGGCTGTATATCACAACGTGTACACCTACGATGTAGTGTAAATGTAGAACGGTAACGCGAATTATTGGATAGTTGTTATCTAAATGGGGCTACAAGTTTAACTAACTTTTATTCATTTTACACTCTAAATTAAAATCAATGTCAACCTTATTCACTTTTAAAAGGTGCATTTTTGCCTTATCTGACCTTTTCAAGATAAGACAGAAGGTAATTAAAATAAGGTATCTTCTACACGAAATTCTAAAGATAGACCACGGCTACATGTTGTGGTACAGTAATTCCCTCCTGGAGACTATAACCTGTACTGAACTGGAGTGTTTTATATCTCTATAACATATCACAGCGAATTAGGGTCAAACGCTACCGACATCGCCGTATAACGGCCCGATTTCCGTCTATACCCACCATCTGAATGGTCCCACATAGACCATATCTAAGGAATGATTTCCGAACATAGCATCCCCTCTGGATGATACAGGCTTTTGATTAGACGATGTGGCACAGCATTTCACTTATTTTACCTCATATATTTTTTCCGATCAATAAATACTCACACACTGCCGAGAGTAACTGTATATGCCCTGTATGTCATATGTACATCCATTTTAGTTAACTGTACACTTCCTGCACATTTAACTAAAGGTTGTCTTGGTACGTATTACAAAAATCATAGACGGTAGTTTTGAAATGATATTTTGCTTTTCCTATGCCTTATATTATGGTACAGCTTGGGTGTAATTATACATCTATATAACTTACTGTTTATAAAAAAAAATCAACGCAGAACGATTGTGATATTTAAATAAACCTAAACGCGATACAAATGTATAACTGGATGAACTATCAACTTGTACAATGTATCACATTGTGAAGGAGAAAATAATTAAATCAATTGATAGAACTAAGAATATGACACTTTATAACTTGATGATAAAACCTACAAGTGCACACAAACGTATTTCGAACATTATTGCATGGCTGACGTTTAATAAGATTTATTTTGTTTTTAAATACATTTTCAAAATAATTAAGTAGTACTTATATCCTAAGGACCTATAGCAAGCGCTAAAATGTAATAAAGATATCATTGGCGAAAAAATATGCAATAGTATAAACATAGTAAACCAAATGACAGGATTTGATAATTCTTCTACACAGTAAGGAAGACGGAAACAATGCATACGTGTCCATTACAACTTAATCGTTATGATTTTAAAGCTTTATCATCTCCTGTCTTAGGAAAAAGAAAATAAATCTGCTTGGGAGAATTCGAATTAAAAATTGCCATTGCACTATTACAAAATACCTGACCTAAGTATTAACGACCATTATATGCATACCGACGCTGCTCTTTCAACCCTTTAACTTTAACTGGCAGTAAACAAACTTGTCTCCTCATATGCGTTTTTGTTTAAGCTTATGAACTATAGAACACAAACGCTGGAATGACATGAATGTATAGATGTACGAAATACGGTGCTATCGATCCAGAACAGGCCCTTGAGCGAATGGCCTAAACACAACGTATCCTTTACAAATGCCATAAGGGTTATCCCCCTTTAGGCGGAATACCAACAATACAACAACGAATCGCTTTGTTAGTGGTCATGCACATTGGATTTGTTGTCATCATATCGAACTATCGCTAACAATGTTGCTATCTGACTCTCAGATACTATTTATCTGAATCGCAAATACTTTATGAATCAATTGGATATATTTCAGTTGGGAGTAATTGCAGCATGCTTGACCTGTAATGTTTCTAGTGTAACACGTCAGAGTACATGTATGTGCAGTCAGATATTTGATCGATCACTTTTTACTTTTTCACAACGGAGAACGTTTTGCGATAACGGTTTTTACTATTCACTTATGATGAGGCCACTCAAGGGAACAAACCAATATGCTTAATTTGGAAGCGGCAGCACGACCCTCCTACATGTAATGGTCACATTATTTTCACGACGGGCTAACCTTTCATGTCTAGGATACGATGCGTGCAGCTATGTTCAACATGAAATATGACTGATTAGGAGAGGGGGTATAACAGATAGTGTAGAGTTTTGTATCAATACTCTTCTCCTAGGAATCCCAGAACGTTACATGACGGAATGAGACCCACAGTTCTGCAGGGACTTCGCATTACTTGCTACTTACGATTCTGCAGTATATTAAATGCGATAACTCCTTTTTGAAATCGCGATTAACTTTTAATGTGAATTAAAAAAAAATAATGTGAATTAAAAAAAATGTAAAGAGGATCAATTATATGGCTTATCATACTGTAGCACTTGCACACCAACGCTCCTGTGGTTAAGCGTCTCTGTAAATTATAGGAGCGACTTATTGTGCTTTGTCGCACTACACGATTATATAATTGACTGGTGTGGGTCCCACTGCCGAGTCGAGGATTTCTCTATGGACCATCTTCAGGGAACTTTGTAGAAGACAAGATTAATCTTGTGTACTTACTGCCATACGAGGGACATTTATCTTTTGTATTTCGGGTCTCTCTTGGAAGCAATATCGTGGGACTTGTCTAGAATTGAAGCAAACAAACAAACAAAACAACACAAAAGTACTTATGACTAGAGTTGAAACCATTATTCATAACAAGCAGTAAATTACCAAACAAAACGTTAATCCTACACTATAGGACGTGATCTGTTCTGACAGGGACTACACTTTAGATATGAATGAAGTTCAACAATTAATCACAACGTCGCATTAGATTACCGAAAGCTTTTGTCTTACGATGTGACGTGAACTCTTCTGTGGGAACTATACCCGACATATTCGTACACGGCGCCGTGTATATACATTATGTATATTCATTACGAAGGGGTCACGAGTTTTAACAGGACAACGTACATGGTAGCCATTTGGATTCTTCCCTGGTCCCTGTTGAGGATGACTTTTGTGGCCCGGATGTATATATATGGCCTTACTCTCTTTTCCATTGTACCAGTCCGCTTCTTGTGCTTTTTTTTAATCGGTGTCAATACTTAATAATGAAGGACAAACTAACAGTCTATTTTCAAAGTCAACAATATATGCTGTTCATACCAAAAAACATAAGTCTGTACATGTGCGTTTTTCCCCCTTTTAACCAAAATTACGGCCAGACAGTTGATAAAGCATTATTTCTAAACAATGACGACAGTATATTGATTCAATTGTTATTTGTGTGGTCATGTGTTTTTTCTTCCCTTTTTAAAGCAATCTCCTTTGAAAGCGAACTTTTAGCTTGTTAATTTTCCGGCGACAGTTTGAATTTCACTGTAAAATTGTTAGATGTATTGTTTCTAGTGTCAGCTATCGGCACACAATTTACATTATATTAATGTTTACAATGCGTAAACTGTTGATTTTGTTTTAAATAAAAGTTAAAATTGAACTTTGAGGTTTTTTCTACAAGTTTCTAACGACTGTTTCATTTCCACTGTAAACGTTATCGACCAGCCGCGTGGGCCTGCTCTGTCTATATAAAACCATTGTCTCGTGTAATGCAAACTAAACATATAGAGCGAGCCAGGATCAAAAGGTGCCGAGCGCGCGAGAAAAAGGGAACCTAAATGGTTTAGACCAGATATATATGTAACTTGTATATATATTGTGAATACAGATGTCGACACATCTGTTCAAATGGCATATAAAAGGTGCCGAATTCTCGAAAAAGCAGGTGTCAATATTTTCACTTCTAAATATACAATGCAAATTCGTCGAACGATTGCCTTTGGTATTCACTATTATGTTTGTTTAGACGGTATTAATGTGTATTTGATCGATTTAATCTGAATGGGATACCAAAATAGTCCTAACAAGCACATTCGTCGACTAATAGCCCGGCACTGTGATGTAAGCTTACAAATATGTAATTCTGGAGGCATCTACATGTCTCTATGTCCGAAAAACAGCAATCAGGAATCATTGATGAAGTTTTTGCAACTTCTTTGGATAGCTTAGCTAATTTTCATACATGGCCAGAATATTGGAAACATTGGATATATATTCCAGACTTTTAATATCGGGTATACATGTGTCCTTACTACTTCTTTTGTATACCTGTGTTAGATTTATTTGCGAGAAATCAGGCAAATGTTTTCATCTGAGATATGGCCATATCTAAATCAATATTCATGAACATTAAGCGATATTGAAATTAAAATATAGTTCATGCAATATTTTGTGAATTCCGATGGTTAAAATATCTCCTTTACAATTGACGTAACAAACTGCACTGTTGCGTTTTTTTGTCTTAAAAATGCACTTTTACTATTTCTGTACCCTAGTGAAAACCTGTCAATGTCCTGAGAACAAAACATCAATAAAGAGACTGAAGATCCTGGCGTGAATGAAATCGACCTCTAAGTAGCGTGTAAATGGCCAATTATACTCCATTGATATATTGGATTTTTAAACACTTTGAACTGATCTGTCACAAATGTTTATAAAACAACTCTCTCTCTCCATTCCAGGGTATTTTTAGAGAGAGTCATTAGAACAGTCCTGCGGTTTTAATCGTTAACTGCTGTTTGCCTTATATGGAAGTGTCGTTAATTTAGACTGTAAACACATGGTCAAAATGAAGTAACTTGACATGGTACATTGTATAACGAATCAACCTAACGGCGACAGACCAGTCACTAGGATTTCATTATGATGTTGGTGGTATGACCCGTAAACAGATTTTCTGATTGAAACCTGACAGTACATGTGAGGAAAGAATTCCATTATTCATGACTGTTTATTGATTAATTTCATCAATTTTCTTAAAGTGTGACATATTAACTCAGCCCTGTGAACTTTGAACTTGGTTCTGCATTTGGTATGTGATGTATTCTTAACATCCCTTCAACACAACAAGTGTACACAGAGTGAAATAGAATAAATCTAGCGCCTCGTACAAATACACAGTATGATTGAACATGTCAGTTTGCTTCCTCCAAAGCCATAACGATGACCTATGACCTATACACATGTACATATCATCCCATATTTGCGTTGATTGCAGTCAAACATGTTTAGCAGTTTTCTCAGTTTCGGTTCATGTCCCTAGCAACCGTAGGAACATCGACACGTAAATATTTAAGCGAATTTCAGTTAATGTTATTTTAATTGATAAAAACACTTTAGTGGGCAATTAAAATTGTTATTATTATTTTATTGCAGTAACTGAACTTTTAGTTGAAACATTGTGATTAAAGTGATATAGGCAACCTCATGTCTTAGATATACATGTAATTAATGCAACAGCATCATGTACACAAATGCATTGAAATTGGTTCTGTAGGGATGGCGTTTGTTTGGAACAGACCTAACGACAGATACTTGTATTTTGCTGAAAATGCAACATAATATAGTAAACAATAACAGCAGTTTCGTCTTCTAAATTAATTTATATAAGTACGTCATTGCAAGACTTAGAGTGTTTCCTTGATGTTCCGCGAATAACTTTGTCATATGGCCTTTGCGTAACCGAAAAAACAAACAAATTATCATAAATCGAGTGCTATGACGAAATGCAATGATGACATAGCTAACTTGCTTACCGACTGCTTCATATAAAGTTGGTACACAGACTTGTTTCTTGTAGAAACATACCAACAGCTGAAGGGAATTGTGAGCTTCTATTTCCCAAATGAAACTTTTGTTTCTTTTCATTGTTGTTACATTTAACATCAAAAATGAAAAATATATACGTTAATTCGCAATGCTGAGGTACTATATGCTAAGATCCAGAGATGAAACGCACAAGAAGAGGATCCCCACGAGAAATCAACTGATGAGTATTGCTATAAGACCGTGGTATAAAAGTCATTTACTTTCCAGAAAACTCGTTTATTGAACGTGTATTCTACATTCTAAAATAAAAATCAATTTGGTTAGAAAAACTAGGTCAGATTGCCATGACGTACTTTTTCTTACGACCGGGAGGAGTATTACTAGTGGATAATATTTCATCAGTAACCCTACAGTCTATAATAACACAGGTGATTGGTTACCCTGACACAGACTTGTATCGACGAAAAGGTTGATTTATTACCTTTACAAAATGTATCTGGGTTTGCATGCCTCGCCCCTATTGAGATGGAGTTTTGCAACATGACTAAACCCAAATAATCATTGCCGAGTGTTAGTTAAATGACAATTGACTATAATCAAATCAAAAGTATGCATTTTGAAAACAAAATTATACAATCAATGTTATTTTTCAAATAATTGCAATTCTTGTTAATTTTAGTGAAAGTGAAAGTTTTCGTTTTACTATTACGTAACTGTTTCCCTTTCATTCAAATAATGTAGCATTTGGCATTTCATGGAACATTTAATTATTGACATAGAATTCCACTTTGCCTTGATTTGATTCTGTAATTATAATTATTTCTTTAGTTTCTCAAAGATGAAAACCCGACAAATACGCATGTAATCAAATTCAAACATGTTCCAGGAAATGCCAGTTAAGTACAAATGTGATTGACTGCTAGGCTTGAGTTCACATTATTTAATTGGTTCGGTAATATATGCACACACTAACCTTTAGCTGGTTGATATACTTACTTATCACCGACAACAGACATAAATACACAAGCAACGAAATGTCAACATGTTCTTTAAAATCCCAGTTAATACAACTTGTGTTCGATGGAAGACCCGACTTTCATATAATGCATTAATTGCACAGGCATGGACACTTAATTTGAGCTGAAAATGTAACTATTAGGTTAATTGGGATGAGAGTCTATGAGGATTTCAACCGAAAACATTAATAAGTTGCAAGAAACAGAGAAAAGGGGGGGAAAATTCGCGTTAATATTAAATTGCTAGTTTATTAGCTAGTTTTCAGAATATAACACTTTTAGGATCCTCATCAAATGTGATTAGTTTTCACAAAGGGACCATCTTATTGACACATCTGACACCATGTAAAGCGGAGGCTGTAACATTATCTATGCTGCGAGTCTTAATTAAAATGGAGTTAAAACCCCAAAAGGAACTCTGCAATTTGTTAACTCACGTGATTCCATAACATAAAAATAGTAGCAAATACAAGCGAAGCGCTTGGAATGACAAATTAGGAATATGAATTGTTCCTATGGGTACGAATTCGCGAAACCTGGTATCCGTTAATGTAAACAGCATGGCAATGATATGATCTAGTGATTATTTTCACGAATAAATAATTTGTATATGGAGCCATCTGCGGTGAATGTAATTGGTAAAAAAGGCGGTTCATCTGCCAATATAGCCCTACAACAAACGTGTTTACGTGGTACGGACAATTAGAACATCTGTCGTGATGGGCGAGTCGTGTAGTCCCCTATATTTACAACCATGCAAAGTTCATGTGCCAAATAGAAAGAATGTCGAGTTCTAACTTAAAAGTTAGCATCATGTATGACATAGTAGGTCAGTGTCACAAGTAAATGTCTTTCCATTGACGATAATGCATGGATCATGGTATAAGTGACTTACATTTCTCCAAAAATTGCGAATATAACATGCATATTTGTCAGTTTTGAGTTTAAAATAAGTTTTGACGTGTTGAAAGTTACCTTATTGCAGTGTTATATTTGACGCCATTCAGTTGATGTTTAAGTTTAAACCATATTGTATTGGTGTCAATTAACATTTACAATTACAAATACATAGTCTTCGCATTGATGTTTTGGTCAGCAAACGAATATCTACCACCGGAACACAGACGGTATTTGATATCGAGTAAATAAAGAGCATGCATTAAACAAGCTTTTAAGTCCCACTTAAGTCCCAAAAGTGTTAAGTCCCAACACTCCTTGTTTCGAAACGGCCGACATACCTAGGTTGCGATCGCCTCCTTGTGGAAAAACGGCCACATCTGAAGAACAACCACCACTGCTAGATTTCGTTCGCCTCCTGTTTGCAGAACGGCCACCACTGCTGGATTTCGTTCGCCTCCTGTTTGCAGAACGGCCACCACTGCTAGATTTCGTTCGCCTCCTGTTTGCAGAACGGCCACCACTGCTAGATTTCAACCGCCTCCTTGTTGAGGAACGGTCACCACTGCTAGATTCCAATCGCCTCCTTGTTGAAGAAAAACCACCACTGCCAGAATTCGTTCGCCTCCTTGTTGAGGAAAAGTCACCACTGCTAGATGTCAATCGACTCCTTGCTAAAGGACGGCCATCCCAACTTGGTCCATAACACTTCTTTGTAAAGGGGGAAGGCTGTTCAATATTTGTTTCACAATTTTTTCTTTTTGTTTATACCCATGCTTGATTGAAAGGGGTGTTTTATAGTACTCATGCTCTGCGTGCATGTTTCCGTGATTTCGTTATCAGACCATAGCTCCCAGGCATGGTTATGCAGCATGGTTAAACTTAATTTGACGTATTATCTTGTGTGTTACACACGCTAAAACTAGCTCACGTTGATATATGCTTTTTTTCAGTTTACCCTACAATATATGAACGTAGTTCCGAAACAAAATGATATTGCGTTTCCATGCAAGTTCATCAAACTTTTACACCTGGACCAAACATATATGTATCAGCTCAGATATCATAGAAAGGAACAAGTTGTGTCAATTCTCAGCCATTCAGTCAAATGCTAACCCTATTATTTACTGCTCTCTGCCGCTTCCCTCTCCACTTCCACCAAACACACCCACATACATTTATTAAACCAAATGGGTTGTTATGAAACTTTTTTCTCAGATAAGAGATTTTATTTTTAACAAAGATACATTATAATTAAATGCGTCCTTTCATTTGACACTTCACAAATATTGACTGGTATGAAGGACGCTTATGCTTTATTGGAAAATATGCAATATGCAATCACTTATGTTGAAGTGCCGGTCGGTGCTGCAATGATGTCTAGCTGATAAAACATTTGTTATAATAGAAAGGATTTTCCGACTTCGATCCATTTTGCAAACATTATGTTGTCAGAAAATGGCTTCCGATTGAGAAATTTATCGTTATCTCTTAATATCTTCATGTTTCCTGAAGAAGCGTTATGATGTAAAACGTTGAGGTCTCATTAACCTGTAGAAGGCAACTAGAGAACATTTCATAATATTTTCAAAAAGTATTAAACAACGGAGTATATTTATGAGGAAGCTCGAACGCTAGTGCGTTCATGTTAAAATGTGTGCATGCATGTCTTCAAACATAATGAGGTCACACTCTGTCTAGTAACCTAGAATTACTATATGTTTTCTAAGTTACGCTTTGGAATAGCTAATTCATATGAGGTAGTATTTTCTTATTTGTTCTTCTATTGTAGATTATTTTTCAAAAAGCAAAATGAACTTTGTAGTGTGTGGGAGTAACAAATATCATGCTGATGTGTTTGTACATGTATGTCATTTACTTGGGGAACAATTAAAACAAATGTACATATTATATGTTGTTATGTGTTTTGTATTTTCTAAAGCTTAAAAAACAAATGCTTATAATGACAAACGAGCATATGGCATGGTGTTATTTATTTAGTATTTAGAAAAAAATCTGAAAACCAATGTATCAATTAAAAACAAATGAAAACAAATTTATTAATTTCTATTGGTGAAATTAAAGGTGATACATATAGTGTTACATAAATTAACGACACTGACACATACATCCGACAACGACGTGGATTTGATTGGATTTAATCAATTATTCAGTATCGAATCACTGTCCTTGTCAGTAGTACATTTGTACCTCAGAAATTATTGGTTTTTTTTTCTGTAAACACGAGACGGTTTGGTTAATGTCAGGTACATGTTTTGTATAAATTCGAGAGGATATTACCACAAAAAATAATTAACGATAAAATTACTTTGGTTAACAAATCGATACTCCGTGATTTAGATAGCTACTTTTTAATCTTTACTTCTATTTCCGGTTTGACGTCGGGTCTGGGAGCACACTTCCGTTACGGATATAACTACACCGAAACTCGTGCTAGTCCGTGACAGGAAACGGTGTCAGCTTCATGCTTTCCAGAACATTTAACCACTAGTTACATTAACTGCATTTTTACACAACTTGTGTTATATTTGAAACAAACTGACATTTCACAAGGAAGTTATCTCTTCTACGCTAGAGCTCCTGATATCAACATTTGCCAAAAGTAGATTTCCAGTTAAACAATTATCAAATTTTGGTTAAAAATAATATCAATCACTTGTTAAACGTTCAATTTATGGTCTATTAACACATAGGCAGACACGGAGGTTTTCATCATTTGACTTATTTATATGTTTTTAAATTGTTTATTTTGATATATCGCTGAAACGTTTTCAACAACATTGACTGTATACTTTGTGTTGTAATTGTGTATTATCCCTCTGATAAGAGTAGCAGTGCGTTAAATACAAGGCAGAATATTCGAACCTCGCGGATTCAACTGAAATAAATCGCTTTGTTTGATAGAAATGAATCCGTATTGCCTCAGAAGACCACATTTATTCTTTCTAAGAATATGTCCTCGTCATTTAGACAATCTGTAAATAGGCCAAGCCACAGCGGTCGTATCGGATCACGCTGTGACAACAAATTATAACTGTCAGCAGTAATTGGACAATAATGATCAATCTCTAGACATAATTGAGAAACACGTTTACAATCAAGTAAGGTCAAGATCACTCCATATGTCTCGTCAAAAAATGAAGCGAACACCTTTATATGACACATGGTTGATGTCAAGCAAACGACAAACAAAGGCATACTACAACCAACACAGTTCTGAGAGGGGGAAAGGCTTACTACAACCAACACAGTTCTGAGAGGGGGAAAGGCATACAATGTACTACAACCAACACAGTTCTGAGAGGGGAAAAGGCATACAATGTACTACAACCAACTCAGTTCTGAGAGGGGAAAAGGCATACAATGTACTACAACCAACACAGTTCTGAGAGGGAAAAGGCAAACTATAAAATGGATAACACGAGTCTTATTCCCATCTGTATACATGATAAATTGTGCATAATACAAGATATGTTTAAATAACAAATTCTGATAGGGAATATAATTTTGACAAATAAGATATCACATTTTAAATTAAAATATGTTTGTTCACCTCTTAAATTAAAATATATCATTTTATTTATATATAATGTTTCAGTTAGTAAATATTTGTCCATTTACGTTTGCGTTGAGGTTAGTGCAAGATGAGATAAAACGAACGCCTTGACCAGCTCCAGAGAAACATGATAAGAATAACTTACTGATTGCCATGACTTCCTTTCCAGTTTATGAAAGGTAAGTCTCTAACGTTATCAAAGTCTTTAATACTTTGTCGTAGATCACTGGTGACTTACTTACTTTTCGTAATTTGCGGAGAGATGATGCGCAACACGTGGTGAGAACAACACTTACCCTTCCGGTTCACATGGGTTCGGCTACAGCATTCTGATGTTTGATAGTGTCCCTTGTTTGTTTGATGTCTCCTCTATTCCTGCAATACATTGTTTTTTTTCTATCGTTTTCAAGTCTGGATTCTGTCCATGAGAGTTCACGCGCTGGTATTCTTTTTCATCTTTGACGTGACAAACCTTGGCAGCAATGTTCACACTTTAACCCGAGCTTAACATGCCTAAACTGGTGTTGAATCGTTTATGATTTGCACAGTTCTAATAATTAAATAGATACATATATCAAAATGATGTAATTGCGTGCAAATATGATATACAATATTTATAGCACATACTGTGTGAATATTAAAGTTGCCGCGCTGATATATAAACATGTAAGTTTTTATACCACGTGTTACAATGACACAATATAAATAATTTGCGTTCATGTTCTGCTTGTCCTCTCGGGGTTTTTCGAATGTTCTGGTAATGGCTTCAACACCTTACATTCTAAACAGATGAGGCCCAATCTTCTCCTCATACGTGCTCAAGAACAATCATTGATCGGTCCGATATTGAAATAATAATTTTGTTAAACAAGAAACTTACGTCAAATATATGTATTTGGTCATTTCAAGGAACAATAGAAGCACGCATGCAGTACAGATACAACAAAAAGTGCACAACGCCACTTATAAACAGTCCAACATATCGAAATCTCAATATATCGAAATAAACGGTATGTTTTGTAAAGATGAAATGCATTATAATTTCGCTATATTGCCTATTCTATCTGTTCATTAAATGTTAACATTACAAAGTGAGATGTGTTATATATTGTTGAGACAGACTGCCTAAGTGCTCTGTATTTTTTTCTCCAACGGAGGAGAGTTCTCTTTGTTTGGACCTTTTCTTTCTCGGGATTGCTTGCAAATTTACTAAGGAAAAGTGACAACTACGAGATAAATATTGGTAAGCATTTCCATTGTCACAAAACTGCATAAAGTATGAACATGTTAGTGTTGTAAAAGACAGACTACATCATTTGTTATTACAAATCGGATCTCAATCACATATGTATCTACAATGTTACTATATATATACATTCGTGTTCAGTGCCTCATGCAGTTACGTCCAATATCATGATAGCGTCTGGTCAGTGTTATAAAACATTTGACCAGTATTTGGCACTGTAGTGTCGTTTTTTTTTTCTGTAATATAATAAAGCACGTGCTGTCACGCCCGCATCTAGACGCATGCAACAAATAACTGGTCCCAATGAGAAACATAAAGTCCGGATACATGGACACTGATTGATACTAAATTAGTATTACAAACAAAACGCAGGCATTGCCTTCTCCTCCACGTTGCTATGCAGACGAAATAGCCGTTATATTAGCTTATTCTTATAGTAAACACATGTAAATGACAGCAAACATGAAACAACACGTTTCGTTCGCCCATCATGACATCACAATAGTTTACCTCGGACTCGAAGTTTGACAATAACCACCATACGCTATATGTGTTATTTATTAATGGTGAAAGAGAAATATAATGCAGTTTATAAACCCAGTACAATATATGGATCATATGTTAGCATGCACTTACTACCGGTCCTAAGCCACCTTGCTGATACCTCCTTATATGAACATGCATTCGTGTGTGCTGGTTTGTTTGGATTGTTTTGTTTTCTTTTTTGCAGCATGACGGTGCTTCCAACGGCATTCTTCTATGTAGTGCCATTTGACGTGAATGTTTTAGCACAAACACTGCGGCACTCTATCCGGACTCCTTTTTTAAAATAATTTATATTTCTGTTTTGATTTTATACAATATTGCATAATTTATCAGCTACATGTATTACGTCAAAATCTACGAAAAAAATTCTTGAGTTAACACTTTATACTTTAAGTTCTCGTTGCCGTTATTGATAAATGGCTCCACCAGTCTAACCAGCATTTCCTCCTGAAACGCCCTACTTGATCCTAGTGCCATTCTCTGCCATCTGCATTGAAGTCTGCAAACGTATCTTCACCTTGTTTGGGTCATGAAATAGGCTGGTTGGTTGCAAGACATATACGGTACACATCAAGTCACTCTCTTCGTTCCCGCATATTCTCGTATATTTTTTGGGGAGAAAACTGCTTGCCGTACCTCCCCTCACACGTGATCCATATATACGGTTGAGAGGAAATCCATTACTAGATTAAATAATGCTTTTCTCTTTTCTCGCACAACTTTTATTCAGTTGATAATACGTATTGTATTATGTGTACTCGGCTAATGTATTGCCTTTGTATTTCTCATGCACGTTTTGAATTAATTTGAAATTCTGTTATGTTATGGTAAATGGATTTTGGTCGTAAAGTATATATATGTACCTATCTTGAGGCACTCTAACACCGACAAATGGTAAATCTCATGGCACAGAAGTGTGTTTTATCATTCTGGTCGTATCCAGGTTGCGGTAGAACAACAGACAATATGAAAGAAGGCGTACGAAAGTACAAAACAAATTAAAGTATAATAAAAAACGTTTATTACTTTCATACAAAATTGTATTACACATACAAAATCTGCAATATCATTCCAGCTATGCTGCATGCACTATACGTTTCCGTAACACGATCGGCACCGACAACTTCCCGAATGGGGTCAATATTGACGTCTGTGGATATATACTCCTTTCATTTCTCTAATTATTCGATTACAATATATTTACTATCTCTTAAGAAAGGCTACCTTTCATAATGCTAACTCTAAGTTCCCAATGATACGTTAAAAGCATATATTTTCGTTGGGGTTAAATTCGTTGTTTTTGTTTTGGGACACATTCGTTGGGATTATATTTCGTGGAATCAATTTTTTAAAACACTGTGTTTTTTTGTTTGAAACCTGGACAATAATACAATAGGTCCGGCTAACCGTAGCCTACATCGCCCGAGGTGATCATTTCACACCTAGCTTCACCCCAGTCAGTGAAACAATATATCGACCATCGCTCGATGGTTATATGATTTAGTCTAAACAAACATGTGTGGTATTTTATAGCTATCTTAAATGGAAATAATTAGGTCACCGACAGTTTATAACACACATTCTGATAAGAAAACGAGCATGCATTTCATAAATATTCACGGTTACCTTGACACATAATTTGAGAAAAGCATGCCGATTTCAATGAACATATTACTCCAGAAGGAAGTCGTGTGTTTTCAATCATTTAAGCAATAATTTCTTTATTGCATTAGAAGTATATTTCCCCGTGTCTCCGTTGAAAAAGTGTCAAAAACGGTGCTACCGTCCTGGCAGCATGGTGCCGGAAATCGATCCAAATTTAACGTTATTGTCGTAAACAACTGACGACGACTGCTTTATTTACATTATACACCCTCTTCGTTGAAAAGAATATTTGATTATTATTAAAGATGGAATATTTAGTGGATTTGTATTGTAAATATTTCTATACAAGTTGATTTCACCGC
>JAUMHH010163967.1:350-17161 GCA_032359455.1 Chlamys rubida | reverse complement strand
CATAGCAACAACACACAAGGACAAAACCATCATAGCAACAACACACAAGGACAAAACCATCATAGCAACAACACACATGGACAGAAACATCATAGCAACAACACACAAGGACAAAACCATCATAGCCACAACACACAACGACAACACACACTCTTTTGCTTCAGTCACAAATAGGTGATAAATCTAACGTTTTTTTCCTACAGAGGCCAGGGGAAATGATACTGAGGAATCGCAAGCGTAAGTGCGTTAGGGATACACGGCATTCTCTTTTAAAACCGTGTTATTAACATAAACAAATAAGAGCCACTAATATAGATATAATAATAATATTCATTACTTTAATCATATTTAAGATATGACATAATATCTGAAAATATTGTTATCATTCACGTCGTCCTCCGGCTTTGTATCTGGCAAGGTTTTAGGATGCTGAACCTATTTCTTTTTTTTTATCTAGTACTCGCATTGCCACAACGCATTCCTCTTTTTCTTCCTTTTCTTTTTCTTCCTCGTTTTTTCGCTCCTCATCATTCTCTCTCCCACGCTGGGGTATCATTCCGGTGTTCCCCTGCGTTAATTTTGAGGAGATGTTTAACCCATGCAGGACACGAAACTTAAAGCAATTGACGGTTTAAAATGACATTCACGAAAACAGACCCATTTTTGGAGTATTTACTATAGCAAATTGGCAACAAAAAATATTTGAAAACAGAAGGACCTTGAGAATATTTCATTTTTAAGTGTGTTTGAGAAATTGCCGTTATCCCAATGTCCCTTTTAATTTCTCTGTACATGACTGTTTACAAATTGTTGCTGAATGAAAATCAAAACAACTACAATGTAAGATATTATTCAGGCAACAAGATCCATTGACGTCATCGTTAATGGATTGCATTCCGCACTGAAGACGTTGGTCAATAGTCTGATTCATAGCATGTCAACACAAAACCTCATAGGAACAAAGGCAAGCACACTTACTTCCTGTCAAGCTCCTCTTTCGGTATGGAACACAAAAACATCGGTGATGATACAGAAATATTGCCTTTCCCGATGATGGCATTTAGTTCTCTTGCTTGTATTGCTTTTTTGCAATATAGTGTTTTATTTCTATTCTTTAATATTGTTAATTGGAAAAATAGCCTTCCATTTAGGGTCAATAAAATGACTACTTGGCGAGCACCTCTCTGTAACTACCTAATCATTCCGATGTAAATCAAACATGCAGACTATTTGTTTGTATAGACCTTCCGGTAGCCATTGTTATGAAAGCATGTCGTGCGCTTCGGATAATAATCGTAAATAGACTGAAAATTAGAAATTGCTTTTTCTCGAAACCTACACTTGTTAACCGTTTTTATTATACCGATACCAAAACCAAAGCATCTTTAAAAAAAATCTTTAAAGCCAAAAGTTCTTGAATCTTTCAATAGCCATATTTACTCTTTAACTCGTCTACAGTCTCAATTCACACCAAACAAATTTAGGGGTAAAAAGTTCGAATACTATTTCCGCCTGCCTCTCATTGAATGGCTCTGTCAATGTCGCGCGATTCCCTGATGTGCAGGAGACAATTGGCAAGTGAATTCAGCGTAATATTTGTATTAGTTCGTTATGAAAGAGAAAAAGTCCTGAAATTATATCCCGGTAAATATAATGAACTATATCCCCGGGATGTAGCAAATATTTTAAATCCGCATCAAATTCAAATCAATACTAGTTTATTGTCTTAAAACTTGTATAGATAGCCGAGTACACAAAGTTTATTTCATTTACATTTTATCCTATAACGGCCATCTTGTTTTCCTTCCATCTCCTGTCTCCAACACACGTACATGTACGCACATGCATGCATGCATAATACAAATTGAGACACGTCCTCCAATGGTCTAGCCTGTGATAGGACGTTAAACACTATAAAACCAAACCAAATCCTTTTTAATCACACAATAACCAATAACAGCCATTTTTTTCATTCTCACTTGCAGAATAACAAATAACATTCAGCTTAAAATCTGCCTTAAAAATCCGTATTATCCCTATTTCGTGTTGGCTCTTTTTCATGTTTTTGCATAACTAATCAGGACTAAACATCCTAGAGTGATTTTAACGCGACTTCATGTTACAGACAGGAAGCCGGAAGATGTAGCAGCATACAGTTTAATTTATAGATCAGCTCGGAAATAATTTACATTCTGCAGGAAACAAACCTAATCGCCGTCTCTCTCACTTGCACTGAATTGACCTAATCGTAGGATATGTTGTAGATCGGCACACAAGTTTGAGGTTTTGATATTTGAGTTTTATGAAGCTTGTTGCATTACAGATTACTGTTAAATGTCATTGTTATACATGTATATGTTATAGAAAATAATATCCATCGCTGCACGATATACGGACAAATTATTGAATGAATATTTCTTATTCAGATCCAATATGCTTAGCGATACTTCCAGGATGAACTTCCTACTTGTCTGCGTGTCTGCCCGCCTGCCTTCTAACATGCTCGTCTGTTTGTTTGTCTCTTTGTCTATTTGTCTGTACAGGAAAACCTCCATACAATGCCACCATTGGTCCAGAAAAGTTTGTCATTATAAACATGTTTGGCAATATATTGAGGGAATTGTGTAAGGGATAATTAAGAAAATAACAAAAAGAGACATTGCAATATGTTGGCAGTAAACGAGGCGGCAAGTGAAACGAGAGACATTATATCGAGGCTTCACTGTATAGGAGTCATACAAACATATTTTATTATACAAGTGAATCACTAATATAAATATAAAAAATTATACAAACATATAATTATAATAATCATTCAATGTTCTTATCTACCGCTTTATCACAGCCTAGTTCGTAAGTCGTCTCAAAGCGGTTCACAAATTATTATCCGTGGTTATAGGGCCTTTGAAACTAGCCCATGACTTGCTCAACTCCCTGGGGAGCATACAGCAAGTGCTGCAATTTCGGTGCTCACAGCGAGTATTCAACAATCGTAGCACTGTCCAACCACGTAGTCATTTACAGCTGAGTAGATTGTAACAAGCTGAGTAAAGAATCTTGTTCAAAGACACAACACAGTGCCGTGACGTGACTCGAACTCGCAATCCTTCGGTCACGAGCCCGGCGTCCTACCACGAGAATGCCGTGCCTCCTACATAAAACTACAACCATATCATTTATGCATATTAATTATGTAAATACAAATGTATATTAATTATACACAATATACCAATCAAACGTGCATACCTACAATTCAATTAGTGACATGTTGTACAAGACAGGCCCCATTCTGCTGGAATGTGAATTTTACTTTGTTGTTTCTTAATTTATAACTAGTGAATCATATAAATGTTTGAAAGATATGTAATTACATGTGTGTGTAAGATAGATATTGAATTGTGAGTGATACGATAAATTGCAATTGAAACTCGAATACCAATATGCGGGGTCAAATGTCTTGCAACTCATGCCGGACTATTCAACCTCCTCGCGTGCAGTGTTTCCGGTTCTCTATACAATGTTTCCTTATTTATCATATTGACATATCAGCCATAGTAGTATAAATTCCTTTTTACACGAAAAAAATATTGTGATTATAGGATATGATATTAAAGTAACGTTATAGCAATTGAAATGTTTACCTGTGAAGTATAAACAATACTTTCCGTCAGCTATTCAAAAAGCGATTCTGGATTTAAAATAAGTATCACTGGCCTTCACAAATTACATTTTGTCTTGTTCTTGTAATTTTTTTATTTTCAAAAAGCCATAAAATATAATCTTATGTAATTGTCGGCTGCTCTGAAATATAAGAGTGGACTAGTACTGCTGCTGTACTGCCGATGACAGGTTCCATTTAATCAGAAAATAATGAAGATATAACCAGGAAATCAAAATTGTATTTAAAACATGTTTGTATTTTTGCATTTTCCAGCAATAATGATCAAAACCCAGAATATCATAAATTTTGCAAGACATTTGCCATTTATGATATTAAAGATAGTGTTCTCCGCGTGTGCCTCCCTTGTCAGTATGCTAGCAAAATAGATATATCTCATGCGCTTGTGCGTCATAAATTGCAATGACAAATTACTCACTGGTTTAAATACATTGTAATTTTGTCATGTCTAAAGAAAATCTGTTTGGCGTTTTAAAAAATAACCATTCTAACCAAATGCTTAAAATGTGTACATGTTGCATATGCCCCAACAATTTTAGTCCTACAACTACAATTAAATTATCCCCGACAGACTACAATGTACGTTCAATTATATTTTGGGATTAAGGCTCCTTAATATTGAGGATATTGAGCGATGATCGCCATTAATATTCATTCCAATGATGTAATATAAGGATTCTGCATGTTCCTAGGTTTCCTTTTTTAATCTAAAAATTAATGTTAAGGTGTTTTGGTATGTTCGACAACCTACGCATGCATAGATAGCAGCGAGTATCAGGCCATTTCTGTATAAGGATTCTATTTAACAACTATGAAATCAGCATTTATCGTTCTATTCAACATATCGCATTCTCTATGGAAACGAAAGTTATGTATTGAAATACGATATATGGAAATATCCTGATATGAAATAATTGGAAAACTTTAAGAAAATGACACTACTTTGGCATAAAATAGTTGCACATGCAGCAAAATGTTGGGTACTTTATGGCTAAGTGCATCACTCTAACAGCAAAGAAGGCACTATAAATAAGCCGTATGACGGCATGGATACTTAAGGAGGTAAAGCAGCTATATTTTAAATTCCTTTAACCCCGTCTTTTTTATTTCTATCTTGAATTGTAAATGTTGTAATCACAGAATGTACCGTGTTATCCAATGAATATACCCATGTCATATTTTTTGCGTATCAACCTATGTAATATATGACCTATCAGCCCTGTGATTGGTTTTAAGTTTCAATTGTTTTAATTGTGACGTCACGCCTAGGACAAATACATGACGTCACAGATATATGCACTGGAGTCAAAATGGCGGCTTTTTAAATTACAAGGTTTCATGAAAATTGTCGTTTTACACGAATAAATGCCACAAATCTTGATTATGTGATAAAAAGGATCTTACATTCGTTTTCATTTCATATGAAAACTCGAGCTCACCAGAGGCGCGCTAAATTGAAAAAATACTTAGACTCGTTTCATAAATCTCATATGAAATGGAAACTAATGCAAGATCCTATATTTTCGATAAAAATTATAGGTAGTTCCATTTATAAATATTACTCTGAAATTAATATTTGGTTTTATAAATTTTGGTTATTGAATAGGTATAAGGGCTGCAATATTAAATGTTTCATACAGCTTATATTTTCAATAGCATGCGCCAATAAAAGGGAAAATAACAATCTGACTACTTCCTCTCCAAAGGTGCACAACACTTGTTCATTATGTTTATACAATGTACAGTGTATACCAAAATGTGACTGTTTTCCAAATCACTCGAAAGCCTGATTTTTATCACGCTGAATTTAAACACGTTAACAATCGATTCCCCTAATAGGAAAGACTCCAATCCATAAGGTTGAACAGAAATATAATTTTCAATTCTCAACAAGAGAAGTAACTATGATGTAACATTTACGTTAATCTACAATATTTTGTATATAATGATATACCCTTTTAAATAACTTATTTGTTTTCGAATAGTATACAATTCAAGCAATCGAGACATTGTTCATTAATGTTTAAATCACCAATGACAACGGATGAGATTGCCATTAGCTCCATGAGACTCTAAGACAAACATATCAAATAAGCGCCTTAATCAGAGAAACATCAGCGTAAATTTTGCAAAGAAAAGTCATTGTGCACAACCGACCTACAGCCGAGGTGACGAAAACCACACAAGGAGAAAAATACCCAGCATGCAGCATCAGGGCAGTGTAAACAAACTAGCGCAAGCAGGAGCTAACGATAAACATACATTCGGCAGACGAGATCCAGAAGCAAGGGAAATAGAACAACGGAATCGGACAGTTTATTGTTCGTACCATAAAATGGGTCGAATTCAAAATGTAGTATAGAATTCTAGTCTACAACGAGAAAGCGCTCAGGCATTAACACATTCTGTAAACAGCGTCAAAGTCTGTAACGTACTTGTAGTATATATAGACAGTTTGTCGTCTGTTCACCATCCAGATAATTGATCATTTTTAACAAAGTGAATACTATTCCTACATTTTTTGTATGTTCAATTTGTTTGTCAACTTAGTAATGTATCTTAAAAGCCAGTACAGTAGTATTATTCGTGGAAGAAAGATCAGCAATATCTTGTATTTTAGTTGGCTTGCCAGTTAAAACACTAACCGGTCCAAAATGAAATGACCCGGACTAAAAGCTTCACTTCACAGCCCAATAGGCCGACGAGGATGAGACAGAACTTGTATGTGAAGATGAGGATATTGTCACTAACCCGGGAAGGTTACAGCTTCCAAACCCCGAGATCAAAATCAAAAACAATCCAGAGCTAATTGAAAAGTGATGTAGTATGGCCAATCAATTTGCGGGGAAATGAAGATGTTGACTACAAAATACTCAATTTCCAAGCTGTAGTTCGCGGGCGGTGAAAATTATATAAATCAACAAAAAAAGAACCGTCGACAAAATACGAAAACAACACAGATTAGATCATCCCACACTCCTACGGGCAATTTGTCTAGCAGAATACCTATGCTTTCTATCAAACTATTTTACGTGGGATTGAGTCCGACAAGACGTCAGGAAAAATATTTCTGATTTATATAAAAGTAAAACTCATTAAACAACACCAAGCACGCAGACTCTTCTGTTTTGGTTACAACAGGAGGGGGGCATGCAAAAGGAAGAAACATTACCAGCAGAGCAGACATTATGGAGGACCACTTATTTCCCACTACGAAGAAAGCAATAATCCATCATCCTATCAAAGTGTGTCGCAAGGATTGTGCGGCTTTGTTTGCTACAGGTAATTTCGGAACTGTTTGTACAACGAGTTCTTAATAGTTTACCTTTAGTATCCCAGATGAGTCATAAATGGTCAAAATGGTCACATTGTGAAGTAAATGTATTAACTTCGGCTCTCTGTATCGACCTGTTGAATTTCTAATAGGTGCATTACTACCTTCTTCTTCTGCTGGCTGGCCGTCTGGCAATTTCCGAAGTTGGCTGTAGCCATGTTGCTAGAACCTTTTCTAGCACAGTTTAACTGAAATTATTCATACATTATATGTTGTAGCAAAAAGTTTAAAATCAGTAGTGTGAGTAACTGGCTTAAATGCGCCTTTTCACTTTTGGTTTTTCCTCCAATTAATGTTTTAATCTTTTGACTTATAGTGCCACTGATGAATCCGAGACGAAGTTGCTATCAGGTGAAGGTAAACTCACTCAATCGACTACAGAGTCTCAAAGAAAACAGCTTCCAGCAGGTCTGCCAGTTCTTTTTTCACGTTTAATTAATATTGTCAATTTCTAGGATTGTACTACTGGATTGGTATTTCTCTACCTACACGTAACAACATAGTAAACTAAATGATTCCTACATTTGTGTCTACACTGATTGGTACGCTGCTTAATGTAAGGACTGGTTCATCAGATGCTTATAAGTTATAAACTTATAAAAAAAACACTATACAATGCAAAAAACAACAATGACATATATAACTAAGTGATATTGTCTCTTTTTATCCCCAATATATTCAGTGTATTTAATTGATTTTTTTTGTGTTTGCTCATGTGATGAGTTTTGATATTCCAACTGTTTTGAGGTATTATGTCTGTTACATAAAGATTCAACAACCGACTGACATCCAGTTTTATTTCAATTTTCAAAAAAGAATATGAGCAAGATTTAGACGGCGGGCGCCGTTGATGAAACAGAATACACTTACTCTTTTGAAACACTCTTTCAGCTCTGTAGTTTTTCAAAGGTACCTATGTGAGTATTCCCTTTGTCCATATTTTGTCCTATTTTATTTATAGATTTTGTGTTCAAATCACGATCTTGTTGTCTTTGATGATGCTATTTTTTTTTTAAATAAATAAGAAAACAAAAAATCGAAAATATTGTGAATAAATATCAATTCAATGTTAACAAAAAGGAAGGAGTTTTGTTTTGTTTCCGTTTTAGTATTTTTGAAACATATTTTATTTAGCATTGATATTACTTTAAACGCCATCTGCGGAAAATGTTATTTGCACTGTTTTTGGAGAGCTTCGATTTTATTTTAAGTCGGTTCAAGTCTAATTTGTCTTTAAATATAACAAATGCTACATTATTTTACTTGCAAAAACGTTTAAAAAGACAAGTTCGGTCAAGGAATGTTTAATTTATCAATTGTTTCCTTTCTGGTATACTCCAAAATTTGTAAAAGCCGATAACACATGTACGGTTATTTCATGCTTACGTTAACATTTTTTCCTAGACGCTCATTTAGTTTCAATTTTGTATCTGCTTCGAAATTATGGCATCATGAATATCATGAATTCTTCCAACACAAGTCTCAAGCTAGTTATGCGCTTCTGTAGTATTGCAAATGTTGAACTGTCGCGTTGATAACAATTGCATCCCATAGTATAACCGGATTCAAATTCCTCTGTGTAGTTTGAGGTATCCGTATTGAATTCTACTGATTTGCAGTAGGCTCGTCGCCATTCTCGTGGAGAACATCTCCATGGGTGATTGTAGAACACTTTGAGTGGCTCTCACCAGACTGTCAGTGTGTGGTAATGTCAGCCTGTTAAATAAAACGAAATGAAGTTTCGAGAGAAATAACACCGTTACGTCTTTCTTTATCTTCCTTATTTACAGAGAACGGTAAAATGTTTTAATTACTGAAAATCAATACCATTTTTCCAGGAACTACCTATTTCTTCATCCTTTGTGTGTATTGTGTTTAGGGTACGAAGTAAAGGGAACCAAGTCTATTGAAATGTCCGATTCTATAGACACAAATATTTTTTGTATGATACATGTAATATCAGATAAAGATAGTTTTGCCATATGATGATGACATATTTCAATGGTTAATATATACACATCTGTGATATTAATACGGTTCAAAGCCATTTTGTTGACATTTTCACCCACATTTAGCAGTATACAAGGAAGCCTTTATGGTCACTGCAATTAACTATCCCTCGGATCCCAAACAAGCCTTATTTAAATTTGCGCGTGTTTCGGAGAATAGCGCGTAATATTTGTCCTATAGGTACGTGAAGATCGTATTGGGGCGAGTAATTCGTGCGATTTGGTATTAACCAATGAGGTTGGAGCATGTGTTTTGGGTAGAATATATGGGAATCGTATTTATGTTTGATGTATAGAAACCCCAGCAAAACAAAAAACAAAAACCTGAAGCATAGACGGGCTGGTACACCTCCTGCTTCCTAAAAGGAGTTCAGGTTGGGTGGCGCGCTTGGCTTTTGTAGGTAAATACGATTCGCAATGAGAGGGAGAGATTGTGGGTTGTGGAGTGAATTTGTCAAAATTGTATGGAAACGTCTTGATCGCATCAAATGCAATTATAATAAATGCCTGTTCTGTCGTTCCATCGGCCGAGTAGATAGCTGCATATATCATGGTTGTTGTTTGTTTAATACGAGATGGAGTATATAGAGGACTGGATAAAGAAGTGTGTACGATTTTAAATAAAATAGCACCGGATTTTATTAGTGACTTTGTTGAGAAAAATAATGTCTTATATAATTTCAGGAAAAATACACAATTACTGTACCAGGGGCAAAAACCACAAGGTATGGAAAAATATAATTTCGTTTTGAGGCAGCCCTGGTATGGAACAGCCTATCTAATAAACTAAGGTGTGCTGAGAACTATAATACCTTCTGCAGGCTGTTGCACACCTGGGATGTGTAGAGTAAATGTCTAACTTTTTATTTCAATTTATGTTTAGCTTTTCCTCTTAACCTAATAAATGGTAGTGTTTTCTTTTAACATATGCTATATTAACATATATTCTGGTAATTTTTATTTTTGCCATATATGGGGCATGGATCCCTCTTAAAAAATGAGAAAATAAAATAAAACTAATTGTTTTTGCGTATGGCATGAACTTTATGCCATATCACTCTTACACTATATTTTTTATTGTTTTTAGTGCTACATGTATTTTGTGCAAGCTGTGATATATATGTATGCATGTATGTATGTATTGTTGTTTGCTTGCTTACAAGTAGTACTCTTACTTGTATTGTTCAATCCCTTAAGCCGTTTTTATTTTTATTTAACATGCATGCTGTGATATTTCGTTTTTGTTTGGAATTTTCCATGCATTTTACTCATGTTTTGTCGTCAAAATAGCTCTACAGAGCTAATGTTGATTGTTTAACATGAACAACTTTAAATAAATCGTGTATCTTGTTTGATCTACATTTAGGTTCTCTTATCACTGCCAAAAGCAATTCCTTTGAGTTGGAAACTATTAATTAATTGAAAATGTCTATTACTTGGATATGGACAAACTAGTCATTTCCAATGTCTTTAATGGAAATACACAACAGCATATCTCGGTTTTAAAATATGTTTCGAGATAGGCATATCCCTTAACGAATATTTCCACAACTATACACATACTATACCGTTACAAACATGTTCGTCACACTCTAATTCCCGCGACATGAAAGATATTTCGGAGAAACTTTTCTGAATTTCTTGACAAGAGTGTTTACATTTTTAAATAACAACAAATTACATATATTTTTGGTAACAAGGTATATTATTGTTAAGAGTGGCTGGTGCCCGTGTCTCACTGGTCGCCGTCGAAGAAGTATGGGGTTTTTGTTTCACCAATATAGTGTGCTTCCTCGATCCTTGATTTGTTGTATCTCGGGGTCATAAAAATGGTCCGAAATAGTCCAGTAGTCTAATTTAAATTCTGTTATAACTCTTAATATTAACCTAAAGCCCAATAGACAGATAAAAATACAACTTATTAAATGAGTAAATAGATTAACAATCATCAATCAATCTTTTATTTTATTTAAGTGTCACATGTTAATACAAATATTAAAACAGGTATCTGAGAAATTTAATCATAAAACTATATTAACATCCCTCCATCGATGACTTATGAGACACTATCAATCTTTAAAATTACTTCAATAGTCCATACCTAAGAAATTATAGAATATTACAAAAAGGAAAAGAAAAATTAATTAATTAGTTGTAAACGACACCTATATATCCCATAGGTAAAATTCCAAACGAATGATCGATTAGCAAGACAGGTATGTGTTTTAATTCATTCTATTATTGTTACAGGGATTTCTTTTCACTAAATTTTGTTTTGGAGCAAAAATACAAAGCTTTTAGGTGAGTTTAGCGTAAAACATCAGCTGCTAAACTATACACTGACATCAATTTGGGCATGTTAACACACACACACACACACATAAATATACACTTAAACCAGTGCGCTACTCTAGGTGCCCAGGAAGGGTAACTGTTGTCTACACCGCATGTGGTACACATGTCTTTTAAAATTTATTAGTGTGCGTGACAAAAACAGATTAATGTGAATGCCTACTCACCTGTTGGTAAGTCCCAGATTATCAGCAGAATCAACAGAACTCCTCTCTTGTCGCTGGACGTGTGATTTTTCATCTTCAGTTAGAACTGTTGATATCATATGTTAATAGACTCTTTTATCCGAAAATGTCTGAATGTATCTATATATCCACCGTGGTGTATTTATAAGTGTCTATAAGTGTTCTTTGTTTCGTTGATCCTTACGCAAATTGATTATTTTTTAGAGAAATCTAGCTCAGCAACATTGCAGGTACAATGTTAAAGGTAACAGTTTCTATTGTTCTCTGTAGATTCCAAAGATATGTTCACATATCGACAGTGTTCGATAGAATGTTTTGTTTCTATAAGCGCCGAACGTTTACGTGAAGAGAGATTTTCAAACTTGCGTGGCTATAATTTATTCTGTCACAAGTTAAATAAGGATGAATTATTAATTGACCTATATTGATATTTTGATTTGTTGAAATTACTTATGTAGCGATGTTGTTAATTAAGACTGCTATTTGTACAATAATGATCTTACATTGTAATAACTAACATACCGGACAAAATGATTCAGGGAATGAAATTTACGTATCATAAACTTTAACAAATAAATAAAAAATTTGGCTAGTAAAAACCTACAACTTTAGCAATTAGAAGTAAAATATCATTAACGGCCTACAACTAAAGGGAAATTACTACACGATAATAAATTTAATAAACCTTCATTAATGTATTTCTACCCTATATTAAATATCCATGTAAATATCTTACTAAAACGCGCGTATAGCCATGTTTAAATATCTTGTGTAGATTTATCATTTGTCGCTTCACCTGTCCTCTTCACAAGTGAATACCGAACAATCCTGTTTGTGTATGTTTGATTGCCCTTGGTTCATTTAATGTATTACAGTTTCTTCTTATTTCAATCATCTATAAAAAAGTCTTTTGAACTGAGGAAGGCGGGCTTGCAAAGTGCTTAAGTATCAATATTATGCTATACAGTTTTTATGTTTGTTTGTGTTTTGTTTATTTGCAGTTCGATCCATATACGTAATGTAATCTTGTTTGGATGAAAAATGCAATAAAGTTGAATTGAATTGAATTGAATTGTATTACATGTATAATCAAAGCAATAGTTTTGTCTCGCCACGGACTCGGTGTGGGGCACATAGTGTTACTGTGCAATACTGCAGATTATAAGGCTATGCGCCAAGATCGTACTCAAACTAACACGGCAGGGCCATTCTATCAACATACAAACCTTACGAATAGTTTACATTAGCTGGGTTCTGGAGGTCTTAGACATTGTCGACAAGACCCCTACATTTAACAAGACCCCTAAATCATGGTATGGTCACCAAAAAGTCCAAACCTCTGATAAGTATTATTTAAACACCTCAATTTAACATCGGAATTCAAATAGTAACTGGGATATATTGAATTCGTTAATAATGAGACATTACAGCTGTTAAGATAAAAAATAGATCACCAGTATTATGACATGTCAATCTCTTTTGATACCCGACTAAATATTACGAAATCACATATTATCTAAAGTCTATTTATAAACCTCATGTCATGTTGAACTTGTTGTTCTTTTACTAGCTGCGGACCGGCCACAAATCAAGATGAATGTAGCCATGCCGTGCAGGTTGTTAACAAGATAACAAAGGCTTAGAGACTAAGACTGACACACGAATTTTACATGTTATGTCATCCATTCTGTAGCATTACAAATGAGTTAGACATGTAAACAAATGTTGTGAATGAAAAGTGCCATGCTGATAACATGTCTAATTTTTTCCCTATCAACACTTATATTACGAAAAGTTCATTCAGTCATTATGGTAACACAGCCCTTGGTCTTACGTGTATATATACAAGTAAAACACGTTACCAGAGCATTTTACTTCCATACTGATGGTGTCAGAAAGCCATAAGGCCTCTGGATAGCTGTGGGAACCGTAGCTTCTAGGCCCGATCGTTTTATATTTTTATTTATCATGGACCATAGTGATCCATACTTATGGTTTCAGAAAGCCATGAGGTTCCATTTTGGCTTGAAGCTAGTATGCCTCTGGTTTTATGTTTTTATTTATTATGGACCATAGTGGTCCGATAATAAACATGAATAAATTAATAAAATAAAACTACCTGGCCTAGAAGCCACGGTTCCCGCAGCTAGCCTGTTGAAAGGGCTACCAAATTTGTTCAAATAAATGACGTTCACCCATATTCAAGGTCACAGGGGGTCAATTGTCTTAAAAAAACTTTAAACAACTTCTGCTGAATAAACAAAAGGACCAGGATGGTGATATTTGGTCAGTAGGATGCTGGGAAAGGGCTACCAAGTTTGTAAAAATAAATTACCTTCACCCATATTCAAGGTCACAGGGGTCAGATATGTATAAAAATACGTTTAAACAACTTCTTCTGAGTAACCATGATGCCCAGAATGTTGATATTTGACCAGTAGAATGCTTGGATAAAGGGCTACCAAGTATGTTAAAATTAATTACCTTGACCTGTATTCAAAGTCACAGGGGTTAAATATATTTAAAATCTTTAAACGGCTTCTTTTGAATAACCCAAAGGCCTAGGATGTTGGTATTTGGCCAGTGGCATGCTAGGATAAAGGGCTACCACGTATGTTCAAATGAATGACCTCTACTCATATTCAAGGTCACAGGGGGTCAATTGTCTTAAACAACTTTAAACAACTTCTTCTGAATAACCAAAAGGACCAGGATGGTGATATTTGGTTAGTAGCATGCTAGGATAAAGGGCTACCAAGATTGTTAAAATGAATGACCTTCACTGATATTCAAGGTCAAATATGTATAAACAAGTGGCCCAATGGGCCCGAATCGCTTAAAAGTGGACTAAAATACAGTTACAGGCAGAATATCAGTGTTTGATTCATAAGAACCAATTTAAAGATTTAAACATATGACGCCTGTGACATTGAATGTTAGGACATTAAGTTGAACAGAGTTTATAGTCTTCCAACCAGCATGCTTCTGGCAAAATATCATTACCCTGGACCTTTTGGTTATACAAAACAAATCATTTAAAGATTTAAACAAATATTGACCACTTTGACCTTGAATATTGGCGAAGGTCATTCACTTGGTAGTCCTTCATCCCAGCATGTTAATGGCCAAATATCATCATCCTAGGCATTTTGGTTATTCAGAAGTTGTATTACAGGTTTTTAACATGTTTGACCCCTGTGACCTTGAATATAAGTCAAGTTCATTCATTTGAACAAACTTGGTAGTCCTTCATCCTAGCATGCAACAGACCCAATATAAGTACCCTGTGCCTTTTGGTTATTGAGAAGTCATTTGAAGATTTTAACTTATTTCACCCCTGTGACCTTGAAAGTGGGTCAAGGTCATTCATTTGACAAACATGGTAGTCCTTCATCCTAGCATGCTACAGGCCCAATTTAAGTACCCTGGATCTTTTGGTTATTGTGAAGAAGTTGTTTGAAGATTTTAAGTCATTTGACCCCTAGGACCTTGAAAGCGGTTCAAGGTCATTCATTTGAACAAACTTGATAGCCGTTTATCCCAGCATGCTACAGGCCCAATATCAGTACCCTGGGCCTTTTGGTTATTGAGAAGTTGTTTGAAGAATTTACGACAATTGACCCTTGTGACCTTGAAAGGGGGTCAAGGTAATTCATTTGAACAAACTTGGTAGCCCTTTAAGAGTTAAACGACTTCTGCTGAATAACCATGAGGCCAGAATGTTGATATTTGGCCATTAGCATGCTTGGATGAATGGCTACAAAGTTTTTTAAAATGGATGACCTTGACTTATATTCAAGGTCACAGGGGTCAAGTGTGTTTTAAATATTTAAACGACTTCTTCTGAATAACCATAAAGCCTAGAATGTTGATATTTGGTTAGTAGCGTGCTTGGATGAAGGGCTATCAAGCTTTTTCATTTGAATGACCTTGACCCACTTTCAAGGTCACATTAAGTCAAATATGTATAAACATTTTAATGACCTTATCTCAATAAACAAAAGGTCTAGGGTGGTGATATTTTACAAGTTGCATGCTGAGATGAAGGGCTATACATTTTGTTCAACGTAATGACCTTGTTCAACTTTCAAGGTTACAGGGCTCAATTGTTTTTAAATCTTTTAACATGTTCTTTTGAATGACTTATAGTCATAAATACGGATATTTTGCCTGCAGCTTTATTTTTTTATTACTTTTAAGGTTACAAGTGTGAGAATAATACCAGGTGAGCGATGCAGGCCCATTGAGCCTCTTGTTTCTCTTTTTTCTACAGTACATTACCAGGATATTACCACGCCCAGTTATCTACTTGATACTAACCCTGTTTCTATATTTACTCGGCTCCAGTGTATCAATATTTACATGAGTCACCATGGTATTTTACTAGTAGGTACAGATAAAACCAGAAAGTAAAGTATAAAACAAATGTATTCACAGTAATAAATATCAAAAACTCACTAAAAGCTACAGGTAAAATCAACAATATAAAAATACAAAGCACCTATAATATCACTGTGCAAGGTTACAAAAAAACTAAGAAATAATTGCGCTTACACGGTTTCTGGAGCAGAAATTTAAAGTTTCTAGGGTTGTAATTCCAAGAAAAAATGTTGATTTGCAAATTCCTTTCTTCATGCACCTCTACATATTATTATGTACTTACACTGTTTCAAGTAACTTAAAAAATCCAACCAATTTAAGAGGAGTTTCGCTTACAAGGATCATAGCCAGGGGGACGGACAGGATGATTCCTATATATATATACCCCCAAACTTTGTTTGCATGGCTGGGGGCTGAGGTATAACAATGGTAGAGTATGGCTTTTCACTGGTGAATGTTTGACTGGGTAAACGTTTCCCAGTATGCAGTATAACTGATATTCATCAAGAAGCAAAGGAGAATCTGGTAAGGACACATACATTTTTCAATACGGTATAGTTCTTTAATTTTATGGGGGCATATTTCTCAGTTGTCACGATCAAAACTAGTTAACGGGGATTAAACTTCACACTGCAATGCCAGATAAATATACTGTGGTCAAGAAGGTACTTTTGACATTGGGTGATTGGATTTATTTGACAAGTGATTTATCAAAATATAATATAACTAGAAAATGTCTGTAAGACATAAATGCCCCCACTCATGGATGGGACGGGACGCGACGGGACGGACATGGGCAACACTATATGCCCCCCCCCCCCCATTTTATGGCGGGGGCAAAAAAATACATTATAAAATAGGTATTTGTATCT
>JAUMHH010163956.1:0-17161 GCA_032359455.1 Chlamys rubida | reverse complement strand
CTGCTTAACGCTCAGCAATTTAGGAGTGGGACGACTGGTTCGCCCGTTGTCAGTATAATGTGACCGGGTGGGGTGTCTTGCTCGGTGTCTTCAGCATTATGTTTCAGTGAGGTAGCACTATAAAGTCGGCTTCAGTTCCGCGCTATCAAAAGGAGACAAACACGAACATATCGCAGTCTCTCAAAACACACACGCATGCATCTTGCTCACAGGGGTGGCCGTCCTTAAATGACCATAGCTGTTTTCGTCGTTGTTGTTTTTGAAAGAGATATTTTATTTTATTTTTATCAATGATCATGCTGAGTTTTCTTATTATCATAGCTATTCTTTTCGAGTTGGATGATGTCTGGAAAAGTTTCGTCAGCAGTGACATCGGTCAGTCTAATTCACACGTTCTATCCTGGATGAATCTATGGTGTAGGTGTTGATGTCACTTTTCATGTTGATTCTGACGGTTAAAGTCGGGACCAAACACCTTCCGTAAATGCACAAACTGTGACTTGTGCTATTGTCGCTTTTTTAACCGATAGCCCACCCACGAAGCTACATTGTATATAAATGTAAATTATCGTCACTTCATTTGCATAAAATGTATGTCAGGCATCCTGTCTCATAACGAGTGTTTTGATGAACATGCTTGTTATGTTAAATCACACCTATTGGCTGACGAACGTGTTGAAATCCAGTCATTTCCATATACCATAGTAATCAGAGCAGATACATTGTGCAAAAAATGCGAATATATTTATTTTAGAATAATTTACAACATTTCTAGCGAAAAAGTGAGTCATCTATCGTTTTATGAAGCAGATGGTTGTCGTTATCTATAGGGTTATGGGGAAGGTGGAGAGAGTTAGGTGATGAATTTTGATACATCAATATCCTTGTATTTTTATGAGGGCCTGTATAGCTCACATGGATATTTGAACAATCATGATAGAATATTTTCAATAAAAGTACTTTTGCAAATATTTCAATATATTGAGTCTTCTTGGCTTAAGAATGTTCCAGACTAAATACAACTTTATATTACTCTATCCCAGCGTGCTACTAGTCAAATTTCATCACACAGGGCCTCCTGGTAATGCGGAAGAAGTTGTTAATAGGTTTTTACGTATTTAACCCATGTGACAGTGAAAGTAGGTCAAGGTTAATCATTTGGGGAAACTTTAAAGAACTCTGTCCCAGGTACATACTGGCCAAATATCATTGCTCTTTATTCAAAAGATTTTTTTTTTTTTTTATAAGTTTTTACCCTTGTGACCTCTGAAGTAGGTCTACATTTATTTGAGGAAACGTAATATCACTCTGTCCTAGGTACCTATTGGCCAAGTATCAGTACTCTGTGCCTCTTGGTTATTTAGAAAGTTGTTGAAAGGTTTTAATTTTTTTTACCCTGAATGTAGGTCAAGGTATTTTGTTTGAAAAAAACGTTATAGCACTCTGTCCAAATATCATGGCCCTAGGTCCTCAAGTTCTTAAGAAGTCATTCAAAGAAAAAGTTGACAGACCGCGGACAACACACCATACCATAAGCTCAACTGGCACTTTGTGCGAGGCGAGCTAAAAATGGCAGTTGTCCTTTCCTGCTAAACGATTCGCATTTAGGTTAACCGCAACTGGTTAACCCATTGTCAGTATAATGTGATCATGTGGAATACTGTGCTGGGTGCCTTTAAGCTTTGGCAAGGTATTTTAGTTGATTTCAATTTCAATTTCAAGTTGGCATCAGATCCGCAAGGAGGCAAATACATCAACATACTACCTATCACAGGCATAAACCCATGCATTACAGACATGGAGGCACATCCTCAACTGATCATAGCTGTTTAAATTTTATAGAACTAACTGGCAAAAAATAATCATTAGTTTTGCTCGGAATTCTTTACCGTATTTATCACAAATGCCCCTCAGCAACATGATCAACACTTGAATCACAAGCACTAAAGTCAGTGTAAATCTGTATCTGAAAAAAGTCACATGTAACAGTTGTAAAGCAAGAAAACACAAAATACAAAATTATCAAAATATTTTTTTTTATTATTTTGTTAAAGGCAAAATTCACTTTGCCCTATATAAATTCTATCAATCAGATTTACAAATCAGCAAGTTTAACAAATAAAAACTGGATAAAACTGAACACATAGATTTAGTGGCTATGGACAAGAAATGATCTTGTGGTCGCTCATTGCATGGCGCTTTCCACTCAGGCAGTGTAAGGGTAAAAAACTAAAGTTAACATAATTAATCAATTAAAAAAAACCATTGGGAACTAATACTATGAAGCGAAGTGAATTTGTGAAAGAAAGATGCAAAAAATCATGTGTTCTGTTCACACCTGTATTTGTTGTATTATTCTTAAGGTATTTGTGATAGCTGACGTTTAATCTGCATGGTACACAAAACCACATGTTCATACATTTGTGGAACTCAGAAATACTAAGTGCTACGAACTGGAATTTCATAAATCTCTCTGTTACATAGCGTTGTTGTGGACTTCGTATCTTATTTCCCCCCTTTTCTTTGACTTGCGTATGATTTTCCCAGAAATAAATTTGAATGTTATAAACAATTGCTTTTTTAAAACAATAACCAATTTTTAGAATTGGGTAACATTTTTTTCAGTACCAATACTTTTAAAATACTGGAATCTGCAAAGTTTGTAATATTTTTTCTAGTACAAATAAAAATCATTTTAATAATTGGGTTATATGATTTGTGTTATTTTTCCCAGTGAAAAAAGAAAAGTCAATTAATACTGGAATTTGTGATTTGCTGATTTATAATGAAATAGGTCTACAAGCACAACATTATACATAACACAATCTTTTAACCACACAAAACTAGAGTGAACTGGTCTTCACAATGACATGGATGATTCCAATGTGTATCAGTAGGGACAAAGTTTAACTATATGGGATGGAACACAATACTTTAAATATTAACCAACCCATGTTCTGAGGAACTTTTCAAGTAAGTTTGAACCCTGCCATCACATCATTACTGATACAAACCACGTGCAACAATTTCAAGTATAATAACACGGAATCATTTCATTTGCAAACATTTTTCATCATAAGTTCCCCACAGAGGTACAAAACAACAAAATAAATTGTTCTCTAAGTAAACACACTTTCCCTAATAATAAAACAATGATGTCAAATATTTCTTTTTAAGTTGTAAGAGTTTGCCAATAATAACGGGTACTGGAAAACAGCAGTACGTTATTCCACTTATCATAATCAGGCAGTTATCTCATTCACTCTTCATTTTCAATTCATGGTTGAAAAAATCCTGATCCCAAATCCATTTTAACTTTATTTGACTTGCAATGTTTTCCATGAAAACAGTTCACAATGGATTTATGTCAAAGAAAAAAAAAGGGCAGGTAAGTTTATAAAATCTTCATTTAACTACTGAGTTGTGGGTTGGCTAAAGCGAAACAAAAAAAATCTGTTTATCGGATATTTGTTAATGATATAACCACTTGGTGGTCAACACATGCTCCTCCCTTTCACACACAGCTAAAACTTGTAGAAATCACCACTCATAACTATATATACATTGACTTCATTCATAACCATACAAAGTTTTATATACATAGTAAAAATTCTCAATTTTTCTACACACTATTAATGTCACAATCATCATTATGCGAAAATTGAGCATATCAATTTGGCACTCAACATCATATGTTAAACAGAAACTAACCAATGCTTTCATTAAATACTAATATGAATTTACTTCTAGTTTTCAAATTTCTTGCTATTAATAATAAAAAAATCAAAAAAATCTTAATCCCTCATTTAATACCATACATTAATAAATTTTGAATTTTTTTGAAACTGAAATGATTTGTGGGTAAAAAAAAATATGCATGTGATCACAGGATATAACATTGATATAAGAATCATCTTCATTCTCTTCACAGGCACTTTTTAAATAAACAGTAACATTTCCTGAGTTTTATCACCATGAAGTTGCATAGTCTAGATCTGCCCTACATCTTATGGTGCACAACTGGTAAAAAAATAATCTGTGTTACTACAAATTAGTCAAGCTTCATTGAAGACAGAATTCAGTTGTTACTACGAAATTTTCTTTTTCTCAATTGCAAAATTTTTAACTTTCTTTTTACAATTCTGACATAACAGTGATCCTTTTAACTCTCAGAACATTGCCTGTTTAAAATCATAACTTATTTTTATATGAAAATGTCAGAAACTCAAATCTTTAACTAATGTGGCTTAAAACAACCAAGTTCAATGTAGGGAACGAAATTCCACAGTGCAATGCAATCTAGCATTATAATGAACACAAAGGGGTATCATTTTGGATTATGGAACAATTTATCTCGTTCGGAACAACAGAATTTCTCTAGACCAGGGCAAAGGGAGTGAACTCTCCATGTTAAGCATTTTGTGTACTGTGAGAATGCAAAAGTGTTCTACACATAATTCTATATAGCACAATTATTAAATAAATTACATTATATTGCTGCCTCAATCAACTGTACATATATACATAAATGTAAAAATCAACACACCTACAGACATGTATACATACATATATATACCGATATCAAAATTTAAATTTGTACATTAATATATTTACGTGATAACTTGTGTGGAATATCTTTTTATGTAGGGCATCACAATTTGGGATTACCACACTAACACTCCATAGACACACACAGGCTTACAAACATGCACTAAAAATATGTATTTGTCAAATTACTAATCAATCTGATTTTTTTATTTGACAAGGACCATATTCACCATAATGGGTGCCTCAGAAATTGATGGGATATGGGGCGAGGTGTTAAGATGCTTCAAAATTGTTTGTGTTTTGAATTGCCATAGAAGATTCATTACATAACTTTTACCTCTGGAATTTGAGACATGCTTTTTTCATCTTAACAAAATGATAGATGGCATTAACCAACACTGTAAAGTGATCAACTTCAGCACAAGATGGCCACAATCTGGAGTATTGCAAGCAAGCCATATTCCTCTCCTTGGCATGATTGATATTGAGAAGAGATTAGTGCTAATATGCAAGGGGTCCTATTATGGTGAATACGGTCATAGAAATTGCCATTCTTATTTGTCCAGTTGACATTCTCAGACACACTATCCTAATATACACCGATAACTGTAAAAATTCTCTAAGTTCTGAACACAGGTGGCGCTAACAAAATATAACACTAGTCAAACTAATATAATCTGCTTGTCATTGAGAATTTGTTCAACAAGAGAAACAAATCTATGCAATATATTAAAGATATGCTTTTTTTTAATTTGTTTTTGTTGAATTCAAAACAACTTTAGAAGTTGAAATAAAACATAGTTAAACATTAAAACCTGATCCCCCATCCAACCCAGATTTGAACTGTATACATTTCATTGGACTGTTTTGAGAGGTATTAACTGACAGGGAAGATTTTAATTGTTATTTCATTTGCAACCACATAACTGAGAGAATTTTATATGTGTATAAATGTGTTTATCTGAGTAATACAGTAGATATACAATAAACAAATAAACAACAGCGATGTCAACAAAAGACAAAATCGAAATGCACCAATCTGGATGATGTAAGATGGGAGGGAAATAGCAAAGGTCGATAGAGCAAAAATATCAGTAAAAATGTAAAGCCAAACCAAGTCTTGCTAATCATTCATATTTTATAACATATATTCTCATATTAATTTGCAAGGACAGTATATCGCCAATTTTAACGTCTGGCAAACATTTATTCACACAAAAGACTTTAAAACAGTAATCTAATATGTTGTATAATTGTTTTTCTTTCTTTTGGTAATCAAACCCGCATTTAAAGAAAAAACAACAAAGATAAATTTTGAAGAAACTTTAGAAATATACATTCAAAATGTGGATTTTCTTCAAAAAGAAATCAAAACTTTCCCATGATAATGAAAACTTTTAAAATGAAATTTCTTTTAAATACAATAATCAATTTTCTAACCATTTTTCTTCACCTGGTTCTAGCAACCATGGCATCTACGAGATCAAAATTCTAGCTTATTTACATTTTCTAGTATCATAAATAAATTTTATATAAGTCAACAAGAACATTTTAACAACATCAATAGAAAATCAATTTTATAAGTCTGACAGCACAAAAGAATTCTGTTTAGTAACGAGATCAACAAAAATAATGTTTAATTGTAAGATCTAGAACAAGCAAGATCATTCAGAAATTTCAGTGGATAGTGAATTATTTTTTGTACAATTTTATTCTTCACTTTTGCACAAATAGGAATCAGTACATCAAAACAATGATATAAAAGTAAAAAAAAGGATCATTCTCTTACTTGGAATGATCAAGTGAAGATTTTATTTTCTTACAAAATATGCCATTTATACCTGTTTCCCTACATTAATTGTGAAACTGTGTCTCAATAAATATCAGGACTATATATAAAGCTAAAATGATTGCTCTGTTTAGTTGGTATTATTACATTACATTGGTAAAGCTAGGATAAATTGTTGTTTTTTAAATATTTTTCAAACTGAAATTATTTCATTTTTCGTAACATCTTGGATATCATGAATGAATGAATGAATTTTAGAATGGATGTTACGTACATAACCAATTTTCTGTCCTATGGACCCACACTCAGACAGGCAACATTATGATATACAATGGAATGTTTATTCATCAATATTCCCTCCCCCCTGTGACCTTGACCAATCGTAGATGACCTTTACATTGTTGATCACTTGGTCAATCTTAGATGACCTTGGTAGTGTTGATCACCTGGCCAATCATAGATGACCTTTGCAGTGTTGATCACTCGGCCAATCGTAGATCGCCTTGGCAGTGTTGATCACTTGGTCAATCTTAGATGACCTTTGCAGTGTTGATCACCTGGCCAATCGTAGATGACCTTTACATTGTTGATCACTTGGTCAATCGTAGATGACCTTGGCAGTGTTGATCACTCGGCCTATAGTAGATGACCTTGGCAGTGTTGATCACTTGGCCTATAGTAGATGACCTTGGCAGTGTTGATAACTTGGTCAATTGTAGATCGCCTTGGTCAATCTTAGATGACCTTGGCAGTGTTGATCACTCGGCCAATCGTAGATCGCCTTGGCAGTGTTGATAACTTGGCCAATCGTAGATGAACGTGACTTTATTTATTTAACCCTTCCCCTTGTAACCATGGCAAATTTCAGATGTCCATGGTAGTGTCTTTCCCTGACTAGATCTGAGCTTCGAGGATCTTGGACGGTGTGCGACATGCTGGAGCTACTGTTGCATTCTGGGTAAGAGTTAACATGGGACTGGATGAGCATGTAAACTGACCTTGAAAGGCTCCGGAAACTCCAGCTGAAAGGTTAAAAGTATAATCAGTTAGTATTGTCATATGCAGGACGTAGTACTTTTTTTTTTTTTCTATTAGGAAGGAAGAAATGACAAAAATATTAAGATTGAGGTAGGAAGACAATGCTGATAATCTTTTAAAGTCTATGCATGGTTACATATACAAAACAAAAAATCTTTGACTAGTAGTTCTCAATTTAATTCTCAGTTCTGAGGGTTAGAATCGTAGATTTCCAGTGGATTCTTCTCTTTTCAAAGGACTTACTTGAATTTTTCTATTAATTGAGTTGCTTATCCTTTATTTGAAAAAAAAACCGAATTTGCCAAAACAGTTTGTTATGTTATATACAATATAAGGAATTTTTAACAAGACCCTTTGAATTACAAGTTCAGTGAAATTGCTTTTGGTAGATTTATATTAACATCAAATTGCATTTAAGTGTTGACCTTTATCATTGGAGAAGTATGAAGATAAAACTGGTAACTATCTAGCTTAAACTTTCCTGAAGAAAAGGTCTTTAAAACAGGCCCTAAATACACATCTAGATTTATCATGTTTTCAGGATTCTACATTCTGGAATATAAAGCTTTACTTTATGTCTTTTGTGTATATACTCTCGATTGAAAATTAATCTAGATCAGCAAACTTCTTAATTTGTTTGTGTTCATTTTATCCAACTAAAGAAAGTGCACGTTTTTTGGTACTTTCAACAATAGGTGTTCATTATACATTTTGGCAACATTTTGTTTTGTTCTGTTTGCCCATATACATGCAGTAAGGCCAAACAAAAAATACTGAGTTCCAGGTTTCCCCCGACTAACTTGGATAATGCTAGTAAATTTAAAAGTCTGATAACTATCCTCTTGATATATACATATAAATGCATTGTATATATTATAACAATTATCATTATTTACAAAAAAAACATTTTTTTTTTTTAAGTTATCCATTAAAACCAAGCACATGATAACTCGAAATTACTTGGTAGGCAGATATTTCGTCTTTGCGTATTGCAGAGTTATCTTCTCTTGGGAGCAGGTATTGATTGTTACGTCATTGGTTTGTGTGAGAAAATTACGTCGTTTTCTCAAAAATTGATGACGTTACTCTCACAAACAAATGACGTAACAATCAATACCTGCTCAAAAGAGCAGATAACTCTGCAATACGAAAAGACGGAATATATATATATGTATGCACTCATATTGCTTTGTTTGGCCTCAAGCATGTATAGTGGCCTAACACTCGGCCTGGGCTTACCTAAGGATACCATAGGCCGTAAAGGGTGTGGTTGGAGCCTGTCTTACCTAAGGAAACCACAGACTGGATTGTTAGGGGCGAGGCATTGAGCGAAAGTGTTGAGGATGTATTCAGTGGTAAATCCATGTCTGTCGACAGGTCATCCCATATACCATTCTGTAAAGTAAATATATTCACAATTAAGAAAGCTTGATTAAACCACAGTTCTTTTTTCAAAGTGATTAATAAATTTACGGGAAGTAATACAAAAGAATTCAGGTTTAATACAGCTCTACATCTTCAACTGATAAATTCACCAATACAGAAAAGAATGGCTACAATCAAGGTGGAAAACTTATGCTTAATAACAAAGCCTGTATAACACACATTCAAATTGATTTTTTTTGCAATAAATGTTTTGAAACTAGAACGAAATTTGTTATATACCCTGTTATTATCGACCAATTAAGGACTTTGATGGGGTCAAGTTAATATAGTTTTCATATTGACCTTATGAAGAGATAAATAACCAGTAAGTCATTTACATGATATACTCAGTACATACGTATGCACTGTGTATTTAACTGAGAATTATTGCTGACTTCTACGATGGTTGTTGAAATGCTGTAATTTCAGTTACATGGATTGGCATTTTGATGTTTCATAATTAACATTCAGTAGACATAATTAATGATTCAGAAATTTACAAAATGATGCTTTATCTTCTAAAAGCGAGGACAGTGGAGGAGTTATATTTGGTTAGGGAGTGGGTCAATACCTGTACATAATACTAGGTTAAGGAGGGTTGTTACCTGTAATGTTAGGTTGGGGAGGTGTTGTTACTTGTAATGTTAGATTTGGGAGGGGTCATTACCTGTAATGTTAGGTCGGGTAGGGGGTTGTCCAAAGACAAACTCCCGTCCAGCACTATACTATGGAGGTAATCCTCCTGTTTTATTGAGGAGTCCACTGGGGTGGATATCTTCACCACACGGGCGGTTGTTGTGGAGGGTGTCGTGGTTACAGGCAGGGACAAGATCCTCTCTCCCTCAGAGCGACTCCCTGCTGGTCCTGCCTTTCCTGCCTCGATCAGTTCTAATTTTTCTACAAACACAAAATAACAACCTCTAAATATTATACGTATCAATTTTCATACATGATTTTACAACTCAGCAGTTTTTCCGAGCTTGGAAGGTGTTATAGGGAGTGTGCTGTAGAAAATACTGGTAATTTTTAGACACTCAACCCAAATCATTCTTCCAGACAGGAAATTCTTTCTTTCCCTGGACAACAGGGGAGGTTACTCTTACGGATGAAAATTGGTTTCCTTTTTTACGAATAGTTTTCCTTCAACAATATTTTTCTTATTTTTCATTCAGTTATGTGATTTGTCTCTAAAAAAAAGTTGAAATTATTGAAAACACAGTGAATTTCCTTTCTGTTAAAAACATGCTTTACCGTAAATATTATTTTTTTTTCATTTGAAAATTGGGTTTTCTAGTTGGATTAATGTTCATCTTTGTTAATCATAACAGTTACCCTGGTGATGATTACCCTCCTCTAAAAGGTGATTTAGTTTCCCTCAGACATAGATTGATACCTGACAGGTATTTCTGATTTTTCATTGATATATATCCAAATAAGAATCTTTAATGCATTAAAATATGTCATTTGGGATGAGTTTCAGTGACCAGGGATCAATTAATTGATTTATTCATAGGACGTATGTTTGATGAGGCTTATATCAACATGCTCAATGGTGGGCAATGAATAATGAAATGTTACCTACAAATATTAGCTGTTTCCAATCAAGTTCCGAAAAACAGGATGTCTAGTATATCCCCATTAAATTAAAAGCAAGAATTTCCTTTCAGAAGTTTAATTCTCATTCATCAATAAATGCACTAAAATCTATCAATTCTAGTTTAACCAGAGTCTCTGGTTTAACAATGTGACAGCGTAACTTTGTCCCCCCCCCAAATCAATCTAATAAATCACATACCGGTAACAGTAATATATGCTATTTTTTGTTTGCTTTCTTTAATAACAGTCAAGTCTTTTAAAACAGTTTTTGCAAAATGTGAAGTATGTGGTAGACATTTAGTGTAACATTTTTGTTTCCTATATTTGTTTTTCTGTTATGCCAATTTTGATTTGGGAAAAAATGAAAGTTTCATTGAAGTAACTACTAGTAACACCTCCATTCTATATTGATCTATTTCTTTTAAACTTTTCTTGTTATAAAGCAACCATAAAAAAATCTAGGAAACTATTTTTTCTGTGTCAATACAATTCTTTATATATAAATGTAACATTATCTGATATTTTCATTAGGAATATCGGGCCCAAATATACAAACAGGAGAAATCATGTATTATACAAATATTTGTGTGAGTTTATATATTAAACATTCTAATCTGATCTCAGTGGGGACACACCAATACCTGCGAATTGTGAAGGTTTTAAGTGTCTTGTTTGGTTATTTAACTGGGAAAGGTCAATAAATTTGACACTTGAATACCAATTGTTGACCACTGGAACTAAGCTAGCGGTCAAATATACCTAGGTGAGTGACAGTGGTCAGCTGTCAGGTGTAATTACAGGTAACTAGTGACACACCTGTCACAGTTAGCAAATAACCACAGGGGTGTACATCACACAGTAATATTACTTAATTCTACATGGTTTGACTGGAGATAGCATCTGTTTCATTTTCTTCAAGTTACATGAATGGGGCCCAGTAGGGGTAAATCATATAGCATATACATGTATTAGTCCATCAAAGGGCAGTCATATTAAAATTTTCTTGTAGTATTGTGTGGTCGAGGAATTTCAGGGGTAATTATTTATGTAGCATATTGTAAAATGTATTCAAGCAGACCTTTTGCAAAGAAAAAAAAGGTCCCCTAATGAATTAGATCTATTTGATCTCTGATACTGTCTGAATTACAGGAACTATAGCATACTTTTATCATTTTAAAGGGGTAAATCTTTAATATATCATTTCAATTTATTGGTTTATAAACTTTGCAAAAATTCTCAAAATGTCTTTAAAATTACAAATGAAACAAAATTTCCACAATTCAACCAAGATCCATTCCCCAAAATAACCTTAATAAATATTCTCTGGCATATGGCTTAATTAAATACACAAATATATTGATGGACTGTAATTTGAATAATATTTTAAAAATCAATTAAATAGGAATTTATAAATAGGATATCCCTGTATACTATTGATAATGATAAACATGTTAATTGCATCATATTTGATTACAACCTCTTTGTCATGTAAGTTATACATGATTGGGGCTCAACAGGGGGTAATCTTACTGCATACAGAAACAAAGAAAAATCCTTTACATGATGGTATGTAATTTGGATCAATCATGCAGGGGTTAATTATCACTTATATACATTTTCATTAGCTTCACTGCAAGACACAATTGAAGATTGGGGTGGGGTAGTTCACTTCAATTTTAATTTCTTTGGCAGCTTTGTGTACTGTGTAATTTAAGCCACTAGTAATTAATGCCTTGGTTGAGGTAAGAACATTTAAATCACATTTTCCCTGAAATTTTCAATTTTCTTTTTATTCAATTTTTGAATCAATCAGGTATTAATTTAGCATTTCTCAAACTGGAGATCTTTTGTGACAGGGTGTATTCAGTCAGTATACAGTTCAGGGCACAGCAAACAAAGATGAGGTGAAAATTATCATGTGAATAAAATAAATACAACGGAAGTTTTGAAGTTAATGCACAGTTATAGAAACTGAATCCCTAATTCAAAATATCCTTAACACTTCTATTCAAGTATGTCATTAAACATGCATTAAATGTCCTAATTATTTCCTCTAGAGGTGTTTCTGTTTTGTTACACTTATCTAATTTCTTTCATAAAACAGTAATATTATCCTTTATTTTTCAAAATCAAAGCATTGCCATTGATAAACCACAGCCAATATACTGCACCTGGTCTGTATTGGTGATACAGGTGCTATAATAAGCTACAGGCTTATCCTGGCTTGGTCAGTTAAACAAACACTAATGCTAATCAAAAGGTGCTGACACAGTCCCAAGCTAGCTGTCCTAACCTAATTAGTAGGGGCCACAGACCAAGACTTTGTTTGTAAACAAAGGGTGCCTTGATCTTGAGTTCCCACACATACACAAAGGATGAGCTATCATAAACAAAGGAGTTTAATCCCCGCCTCCCAAGCCAGTGATAGACAAAAGTGGCCCCTCCCCCTCCTGATGTAAACAAAGGAACCAACCAGGCATTTACTCCCCCTTTCTGACATATAAACAAAGAACATCCAAGCTTGGTCCCTCCTTCTTTCAACCCATGTTGATTAACACATGTAAGACAAAAGGGTTCCTTCATAACATATACCCAACGGAACAATTTGCTTAAGTAGTAGAATATGAACAAATTAAATGAAATAATGATATCACTATATATATGTAAACCTAATTAATGTATCCCCCACTCCTTTTTGTCAAAACTTCAATGAAAAAAGAATTGTCTTTGTGCTGGTGACAAGTAATATTTAGGGGTATATAATTATTAATTCCAGCTTGTACATAAAAATTATAATTATTTTCAATTTTAATATGAAACTAGATGTTTTAGTTACATCTTACAATTAAATGTCTGTTTAAGAAGGATTAAAATCTATCAATTTCAAATACACCTAGTTCATTATATTTGTCTTTTAAAAAGCGGAAATAGACATTGCTTTTCTCCTCGAACTGTACACGTCTTTAATTTTTTCTTCTTGCATTGTTTAAATACGATATTATTACAAGATACATAAATCTTTTATTTCATAATTTAGGAATTGTAATTTTACCCCCCTCTACCTCGTTTTATTTTCTTATCAATAATTTAAGAGGTATTGTTTTGATTCCCTTGTACAATTATGTATAACTATAATTTTTGTCCAGGCCTGTTCAGGATATTTCTACAGGTACATTGTACATTCCTATCAATATTTTATGACAAATCTCTTTGTTCCTCCACCTGGGCTAACATTCACACTACACAATACCTGGTCAGACCCTGGTATTGGTTTTAAACCTCCATGTCTTTCTTTGTTGTAGGTAGCTATAGACTGGCTTGGTCTCACTAGAGCTCTTCAAAGGGCAGATAATTCTTGAAGTGTTAATTCCCATTTAGCTGCTGGCCTTTGAAGTCTTTATCTAGCCCCTAATGACTATTATATAATAGGGGCCTACTGGACATGTGTAGATTACACTGATACTGGCCAGGTGACCACTTCACTGCCACAGGCAATACATTCCTGTAACCTTTGTCCTTGAGTTATTGAGCCAGTGATTCAAGTAAATCAACTCATTCATAAATGATTTATGAATAGTGCCTAGGCAGACTTATTTACTTAACCCTTTAGTATTACAGTGAGTGAAAAGGCCAAAAAATATCACAGAAAATAAAATATGCAGTGATAAAATGACCCTTTAGTTAAAAGAAATATAGTGGTTTTAAATATTTTCCAGATTATATTTTATATTATGATTCCACTTTAAACTCTTTAAAAAACAATATTAAACAGTTCAAAACTAAAAATTAAATAGAAATATCGATAGCACTTGTCCACTTTTAATAAGTTAATAAGCACAAAAACCAAGGGAGGTACATTATCTAAGGGTATAGTAAAATTTTAATCTTTGTTCTTTTTCTGGTCTAATTGAAATATATATACACCATAAAGGATATTATGACTGCTACTAGACATTTAATGTACCATATTTGATTCAAAAGTCAGAAGAGTACCACAGGGGCAAACCATTTTTCACAATTTAAATAGACATTATTAGCCAGTACCAATGCAACCAGTACATTTCCCCCTAAAACCTACTGGTTCATATTTTTAGTAACTTTCTGGGAAAATAAGAAACAGGATATAAGCGAGCAAGGAACAACAGGACAGAACACCCTACCTTTAGAGTAACATTGCATTTTACTTTTTTTCTTTCTTTTGAACAGTTTTTTCCCAGACAGATACCAAAATTTTCATAATCCTAGCTAGAACAACGAGATATTATACAATTTCTCTTAAACGTAGACCTCTGTATACATTGATAAACAGAATAAAAAATATCTTGTACATAATTACACATCCTAAGTACGAGTCAATACTTATTCGTGTGCATGCTTTATGTAATGTCTTGAGTCATCACCACTTTGTATATAAAGGTATGTATTCAATTTGAGTGGGATATTTACACTGTCAGCTTGAGTCATCTATGTACCCAATGTCACTCCAAAGACATGTGCAATCATATTTGGGAACCTAATATACATTACAATTAGTTTTCTGCATTTATAAATAATCTTAAAGATATTTTTTATATTAATGACCTTCTTCCTCTTTAATATAAATTAAATTTTTAGTTGCAACATTCTAACAAGAACAATTTTTTGTGTGATATTACCGGTAGGATATAAAACTTGAAGCATATAATAATTTTCAAATATCATATCTGTTAAATTTTTCATAATTGAAAAAATTCATATTATATTCTAATACACACTGGCATTATTTTCATTGGTTTCTTTTCTGAATCAATTATCTAAACATTAATTTATCCCCAAAAAGATTCCTCAAATAAATAGCAATAACATATTTTAAAACAAGTTCTTTTTTCTGTGTTCTGTGTATGGGGGATGCATGATTTTACAAGTCTCAATATGAATTTTAGGAAAACCCAATACCTCACCGTTTACTGATCTATTACCTTATAAGCTAAATTTAGATTTGAGACGCAATCTTGTTCTAAATATAGATTATGATGTCAACTTTTACCCAAGCACTCTCAAGAAAGTTCCTGATTGGTCAAATTGTTTTGGGAGAAACCTCTGTTTGAAATATCAATAGATATTGTGTTCAATTCTGAGTCACATCTGCATGCTTAGTACAGTACAACAGAAAATATTTTTAAAAAGTCAATGATGATGAAATAATGGTTGGAGTTAGTTTTGGTAGGTGCTTTTCATGCTCACCCTTAGCAGCACTTCAAAGTCAGTGACTGATACGAGTCCAGGGATCCATCTAGGTTTTAGGGAAAATTACCCTTTTTCAGATTTGGGGGAATTAAAATTTGATACAAGGCTCTAGCATCATGAACGCCGATTTTTAAACAATTTTAAGCTTAAAATCGTAGACTTTTTGTTTATATTATGTGGAGAAAATGTATATATGCTGTATTATGCATTTTAACTGTTGAACTTTACAGAAAACATGTATAGGGGAAATATTTTAAAGAAAAAACATCTATTTTCTTGTTGAAATAGGGGAATTTTGAAGCACATAGGGGGAATTTTCTTCTGTAGGGGAAACTACCCATAAACGGTTGTGAATCAAGTCTAGATTGATCCCTGCTGTAATATACAGTAAAACCTTCCCTTACTGACACCTGACTTTAATGACATCTTGTAATATACAGTAAAATCTTCCCTTACTGACACCTGACTTTAAGGACATCTTATAATATTCTGTAAAACCTGACTTGACTGACACCTGACTTTAAGGACATCTTGTAATATTCTGTAAAACCTGACGATACTGACACCTGACTTTAAGGACATCTTGTAATATACAGTAAAACCTTACCTTACTGACACCTGACTTTAAGGACATCTTGTAATATACAGTAAAACCTGACTTTACTGACACCTGACTTTAAGGACATCTTGTAATATTCTGTAAAACCTGACTTTACTGACACCTGACTTTAAGGACATCTTGTAATATACAGTAAAACCTGACCTTACTGACACCTGACTTTAAGGATATCTTATAATATTCTACAAAAACCTTACCTTACTGACACCTGACTTAAATGACATCCTATAATATACGGTAAAACCTTACCTTACTGACACCTGACTTTACTGTAATATACAGTAAAACCTTACCTTACTGACACCTGACTTTAATGACATCCTAGTGTAATATACAGTAAAACCTTCCCTTACTGACACCTGACTTTACTGTAATATACAGTAAAACCTTACCTTACTGACACCTGACTTTAAGGACATCCTGTTTTATACAGTAAAACCTTCCCTTACTGACACCTGACTTTAATGACATCCTATAATATACGGTAAAACCTTCCCTTACGGACACCTGACTTTAATGACATCCTGTACTATACAGTAAAACCTTACCTTACTGACACCTGACTTTAATGACATCCTAGTGTAATATACAGTAAAACCTTACCTTACTGACACCCGACTTTAATGACATCCTGTAATATACAGTAAAACCTTCCCTTACTGAAACCTGACTTTAATGACATCCTATAATATACAGTTAAAACTGACTTTACTGACACCTGACTTTACTGTAATATACAGTAAAACCTTACCTTACTGACACCTGACTTTAAGGACATCCTGTTATATACAGTAAAACCTTCCCTTACTGACACCTGACTTTAGTGACATCCTATGATATACAGTAAAACCTTCCCTTACGGACACCTGACTTTAATGACATCCTGTACTATACAGTAAAACCTTACCTTACTGACACCT
>JAUMHH010163945.1:0-17163 GCA_032359455.1 Chlamys rubida | reverse complement strand
TAACGTTCTCGACGTTCCTCTGCGTTTCGCAACACGTTACTCGAACGCTGGTGAGAACGTCGTAGTGTGACAGGGCCTTAAGTAGAAGGCAGATAAATTATAGTTATAGTAATAAAACCCTACGACATAATAATTCCCTGTATTTAACAGGAAAGTACATGGTAAGTAATACCTGAGATGAAGTAAAGGCTAATCCTTCTAAATCACATAATTAGCTGCTAGTTTTTTGTGAGAGCATGGTGACCAAAAATTCAGATTTTTCTTCTTCTGTTTCATTTGAAGTAAAGTTTTTATTTTTTCCTGCTGTCGTTATGGGAAAATGAGTACTATTTTACTTTGAAATTCCAGTTCTGAATCAATATTTAGCAACCATATAAATAGCATCATAGGTGGAAAAGCAATCTGTTAAGCTGACCATGAATTGGGTTCACATTGTGTACAGAATTTCTATTTTCCATGTGGCAATGTGTTGCAGTTTGTCTACAAAGAAACTTTGTACAGAGTTTTGTATAAATGTGATACAAAAATTACTTATGAATGAAATATACAATTCAAATTTACAAAAACAAAGACCTGAAACGAATATTTGGTGCTAATCAATAATATTTTCTGGTACTGTTGTTTCTTTCAAATTCCGTTTCAAAACTTATTCATAGAACAAACATGTTCTGTTTATCAGAGAACCTTCATAATGCTTCACGATGCGTAGTTCTGATGTCATCTTTGATAAGACCAACCACAATTAAGCGTTTTTGTAAATTTCTTTCGTCCTCAAAAAATAGCATGGTTGGCTGACGAAAAATGAAAAATAATTATTGAGCTTTAACAGCTGATGTCGAACAATATAGTACTTTATGCTTATAATGTAATACTGATATAAAGTGATTTTGATCAAACTCGGCGTAGTCATTTAAAGACAAATCATCACTCATTTGTTCATGGTTATCATATCCTTTAAATTTTAAAACATACGCCTAGATGTTCCATGCTACCAACGACGTCATCAAATACTTAAAAGGCCAATTTAAGCGCTGCCGAGCGTATTTAGTATAAGCATGATGTACATTTCCACTAATTCAAAAAGTTCTATTTGGAAAGTATGACTATCACTGGACCAATGTTAACCTCAAAACAGTTCGTCTTTCATTTCAGATAAATCGTGTTTTCATGCCATAAAATGGTAAGAGAGTGTGTTACTTTCCCAAATCGAACCCTAGATTGTCAGTAAAATGCCACAGAGGCTCAGAATAGCCCTTTCTCATCCTATCTAACTTCTTGCCAGTGGCGGACTTTATCTTAATTTTATAAATTGTTTTTCTTTGGTTGTTCGCAACCCCGAAAAAGAACTTGGCTACACATCCTTAAAGTGACAACCTGCAAAGGTGACACAATATATGGTACTGTAGTACTATAGTTAGGCTCCAAGCGGTTACTAGACAACTTATCATATATCATATCCAATTATCTTATGCAAACACTGTTCTCTTATCCAAATAGGAGGTCTGACTTCGGTAACATTTCCGTACTACGATAGCCAGGATGAACAGAAAGACAGCCGCGCCATGAGCAGCTGACAGACTATAGTAGGATGCGTGATATGATCCTGTTACGTCTACTAGCCAACCTGCAATGAAAAGGATGTGAATAAACAACTATTTACAGATGCAACTATTTATATAAATATTTATGAAACAAAGCACCACAAATCACTAAGACGAATGTTTTTTACTTGGGCCTTGGACTAACAACCTCCATTAGCAAAAACGTATTAGAACATCCTTACCAAGAGCTTTACAGGTTTTAAGTAGATAAGGTTAATTAGATTTGTTGTTTGTCCGCTAGCAAATCTTCAATACATACATACTTAAATATGGGTAACCTGTCTCATTCGACAAAAGATATAAGTCCCTCTACACGTTTGTTTACCGATGCATTTTCGGGGGATGTTTTTTGAAAGGACGTTCGTCTGTAGGAAAATAATACACGCGCACGCATGATCTATTGTCCAATAATCTACGACTAAAAATAAAAGTGTAGTTACCTCGCAAACATGGTAATATTAATAACATATAATTTATATACCTGAAACGGCTCCAGCAACAATGCTACTCACACCAATAACAGGCATAACTATTCCAATTCCGATGGCGTAGTTATCAAGTCCAACAAGTTCCAGTGAAGTCATCGATAGGACTGTGTTACAACATCCAAGAGCAATCCCAAAGACGCACATCAGAATCACATGATGGTAGTATGTCGTTGCTATAAGTAGACCGACGCTTGTTAAACAACTCAGACTTGTAAAGAAAGCGGATACGACAAGACCATCTATAAATGGTACGAGTATACACAACCCAGGTACCACCCTACATAACATAGCTGATGTGTTCATATAGAAATAGAATAAAAGCGCTTCTTGTTCCTCAAACCCCTTTGTCTGAAGGAATTCCAACATATATATCAATGCTGCACCAAACGAGGAAAGTGTCAAAGCAATTCCAAGAACGAAGATGATAAAAATAACGTTTTTCTTCAATGCATTTAATTTTTCAGTGCATGTATATTGTTCCTGGGGTATATCGATGTCACTAGAGTTAGATATATCGGTGCCCTGGTGTAAATGTTGATGAACCGATGATAGTTGCGTCTTGTCAGGATCTTGCGAACAACAGGTTTCAGGCTTAGGTCGTGACACACCAACCGATTTAGGCTTACAAACGGCAAAGAAGCAAATCATGTTCCCCATGAGTCCGCCCACAATTAGAACACATCCACGCCATCCATACATGTCTATCAGATAGTCCATCAGAAAAGGAAATAGCATTCCACCGCATCCAGCTCCGGTACCGATAATTGATATTGCAACCAGTTTTACTTTTCCGTCGAAGTATTCACCAACAGATGTGAAACAAGAGAGAAAGGTTAAGGAAAAGCCGAATCCTGTTGAACAAAAGCGATGTGATAATTATTTACAATTAACCTCCAATATCAAAGTAAATATGCAATAAATTATTCGGTCTAAAAGAATAATTTATAAAACAATTGTTAGCTGATGACGTATACTTCCACGCATGTATTGTGATGGTTTTCCATGAATTTAGAAATAAAATCCTAAATTTAAATACATTTACAGGAGTAACATGAAAGCAATCGTTTCAGCATCATTTAAGATGTTTCTTAGTTAAGTTAAGTTAATATATCGACATAGTTGTTGTGAGCATAATTTCTGTCGAAGTAATTCCTATGTATTCCGAAGGCCTCTTAAATCTTTGGTCGCTTTACATCGAAGGCAATTTTTACTTTCATCAAACAAGTTTTGACACGAGTATTTCCAAATGAGCTTTTCTTTCGAGTAATTGAAAGAACCGTCTATTTTGGCCTATGCTTTTATCTCTGAATAGAAATCAAGAGATGTTCTGATTAGTTTTTTTAAAACGACTTCCGAATGCACGCTGAAACTGATCTATAATAAAAAAGTGTGATATAAGAAAACAAAATGTAGGGTAGTTTGTCATTATACATAATATAATATATTTGCTTCGACGAAAGTACAAAATGACACAAATAACAAAAATATTGACTACAACAAATTGTATCTGTGTCTTGTTATTCGATGCATGGCTAGCATGACTAAGTTTTATAAATATCATTGTACGTAGTAAACTGAAATCGTTAAAGTATTTACAAATCTTCAGATTGTCACAGTAAATCCTTACTCATTCATATTTCAGTGCTCCTTTCATTAATTCTGAAAATATTGATGTATTAGCCTGCTAGGGTTATCAACGGTACCTCGAACTACAAGGACCCTGTTGGGTGGTTTACTAACCTGCAACTACACCGATGGAGACGATCAGGTAAGTGATACCTGTGGCAAAGAATGAAGAGGTAAGTCCAAGAAAAGCCAGCAGTCCACCAAACATGCCAACCTTTCTGACGCCATACTTATTTACACACTGTCCGCCAATAATACCTAGAAAACATTTAAACAGTTTATCTTGTCAACTATTATTTCTAACAAACGATACGGATTTTTGGTTTACACGTCTGCCTTGCAGCTCCTGAGGCTAAATTGCTAGTGATATGCAACAAATCAAACCTTTTTCACTGGTCGTTGGATACTCTGTAACTTATCAGAGTAAGATTGTATCATGAAATTTATCAAAACAAATATCGGTATGGACATATTAGATTCCTTTCAAAATACAATCTCCCATAAATGTGAATCAATGAAACACATGCTTATTTTTAATTTGCACTAACATTATGAAGGTAATATTCAGAAGAGGTCCATTATTATTTTAATTATCGCCATTGATATGAACAGCAAAAACAAAATATAAAAAAACATTTAATGTATTGTAATAGTCAGGAAAGTTGAAAATGACTGGTCGACTGTTTACTTTCCTGTCTAGTAAAACGTATGAAATTAGAACAGAACGTGTTGTGATGCCAGTTCACAAAGAGGTTATCTATTAATGTAAAGAATGTATTGGACCGGAAAACAATGCTGGATAACAGACAAACAGAGTTCGGAGTTAATCTTAGACCAAATACTTTTGCCGGTTTACACAAATAAAGATCCAGATAAAACAATTTCTGGTTTAAAGGATTATTATCTTGAAATCTGAGTTATTAAATCCAAATTTAAAGTAGTTATCTCGAAATTCTGTGTTATTAATTCGAAATATTGAGATATTAAAACCAGCAGCTTATGCTATCGTAACAGGAGAAAGGACTTGTATAAGATAACTAAACATAAGTGATCGGTTTGGATACACCTCTTTTTAATCTTGTTACGAAGGTTTAGATAGAACACTATTGATTTTGAGAGTAGATTGTAAGTATTCTTTTTAAATTTGTCTTCATAAAAATGCTTGTATAGATGTAGGTTTGTATCCAGCTGTCCTACAAATAGTGTCAACAACAAGGATCTGGGCGTGGTTCTGTCATTTGCTAGGTATATCGATTGAGCTATGCAGCCTGTTTTGGTCAAAATTGATTAATACTCTTAGTGCACCAGATATCACCAAAACTTTAAATCTGGTAAAAAATAACAGAAATACCCCGGCTACAAATGATATTAGCCCACCAGCTATGTGGCAATTGGTATTATGTTTTATCATCTATATGCTACTTTATACCACCTACCGGTAGCATGATACAATCATTATCTTGGGTTGTCAGTATGAGAATACTCCATATGAAGTTGAGAACAACTTGATTGGACTTGAGAACGGATATTCCCCATTTCCCGACCTTTGGGAACTTATTTTCTCAAAAAAGAACGTCTGCTCGCGTCAGGTGACGTCTTAAACCGGAAGTGATATCCACACAAAAGTGATCCACGTAAGAATATAATCCGTCATAAGCAAATCAATATAAAGTTACGAAAAAGATATTGTGTAGATAATAACACCATTTCAAGCGTAAATGTTAATATGGAATAGTCAATGACGATATGATTGTTTTAAAAATATCTTTTTTCTACGTAGTTTTAAGGTTCATTGTATTCTTCTATTTGTGTCACTGACCGAGGAATTGCGATCGTTGACCATTGAGCATAGAACTAACTTGGAAAACATAGTGTTTAGTTGACTTTTTTTTTAAATGTATAAGGTAGTAGTTTATAGTTGATACATAGTATATCATACAGTATTTTCAATGTTTGTCGTTCGAACAATTTTTCTAATCGCTCGCACGTAGAAACAATCTCGAGTCCACCTGCTGTGTCCTCCCGATTTTATCCACGTACAATGTACTCGCGATGAGAAAATTGTTTTCACGATCATCCGTGAAAATACAGTGTGATAATCTATAATTATTATCGAACGACTCCGTTTGTTGCACAGCCGGCAGACATTTATTGATAACGAGCAATGTATCGTCACAGCTGTATTTAAATGCCAATCGAGATAATGAAGTAACTACCATAATTGAAGTCAAAATCTACAATCTGCCTATCAGCTGTTTTCATGACAATTTACTTTAAAAATCGCCTGTCAACACGTACACTTCTACTCAGATGATGTAATAGGATCATATGTCAAACAATTAATGATTTAATCTGTCATGACAACAGGTACACCGTGCAGATCTTAACCTTATTAATGTTTGGGGTAGTAGGAGGAGCGATTTCACCGCTACTATCTACCATCGTTGTGTTGTCTAGTGCGACAGAGCGGCACTTAACTTTAATAATGTTTGGGGTAGTGGTAGGAGCGATTTCACCGCTACTATCTGCCATCGTAGTGTTGTCTAGTGTGACAGAGCGGCACTTAACTTTAATAATGTTTGGGGTAGTAGGAGGAGCGATTTCACCGCTACTATCTGCCATCGTAGTGTTGTCTAGTGTGACAGAGCGGCACTTTACTTTGATAATGTTTGGGGTAGTAGTCTAGTGCGACAGAGCGGCACTTGACCTAGATAACAGCTGTACACTAACGCTTTTTCGTCTGCAGGTTAGCAAGTTCAGGTATCCACTCCAGTGCCTGGTCTATAGTATTACAGGACTATAATGTATGGGTATCTCAATTTATGATTACTTGTATGTAACCAAAAACGCGTCGTTTTATCCTCTATAAAGGACCTTTCAGGACCCGAATTTTTACACAAATGAAACAATATTTTATTAATTCATGATTAATAAACTAATCGACTTTGGTGTGTACTATAAAATTATAAGACAAACACTGTATATACAACAATACACCGATATCAAATTGTTCTACCATCTTATGCCAAGACTTTTTCGGACACAAAGAGAAATATATGGTGTTTGATATACAAAAGTTAGAAAGGAAAATTGTGTAGGATCGCAGAATAGGTTTGTTTACCTAACGATTTGTAACCTTTCTGACTTCAAACTTCGCTTGATTGTGGTTACTGGTGATAATCCTTTTTCTTCCAGAGATATATCGTTTTTATATTTGATAACACAGTGTGCTTGCTTGTCTGTTTATAATTATCTCAACAAACATGATGTTCACTCGGAGCTAAAACGGAAAATGGCCTTTTTCAGTACAATCGATACAAATATGAGAAAACTAAATACAAAAACATGCAGATATAGTTATTGGATTACATATATTAAACTGCTCTCCTCATGTTGTATTTACGTATCGAGTAATTGAATTCCAATTTCAAATATGTATCAATATCCCGCCCAAGTATGGACCACGTGTATGGATATACACTGTATATATATGTGTGTGTGTATTTATTGGCAACACAAAGGGCAGGGCCTCGGTGTTGTGACTAGTGGTTCAACAATTAGTGGGTTTCTTCTGATTGCAAACTAGTTGATTCACCTGCCTCCCAGCATATAGGCAGCTGGTATGACACGTAGGTTTGGTGAGGAAATCAAAGTCAAATTCATTTAATTGGACCACCCTTGAAGTACTTGTTGCGTTGAGTATAATTCTAAATAGTCCGTCTACACAGGCCATGCTCCGTGCACACACACACACACACACAAATGAAGCTACTATGTTATTTATGCTGGGTTATTGTTGAGTCACTGTAGCTATATACAAACGGGCTTGCGTATTTCAAATTGTATGTAGGGTCATATCTACGAGGTGATTTGTATGCTTTCCAGTGATAAAGATTTGACGGATGATACACATTATTTTCTGTTCCGTTCATTTATCGAGACGTAACGGCTTAAACACTGTTTGAGCCTTTATCCCATTTAGGTGTACAGGTCCAAACCGTATGGCCCTTCATAATGTGACATATAAGTGACCGATACCTTTTTTCAACATACACTTATGCATGCTTATGCTTTGTGTTTGTGCTGGTTTGCATGATGTTGGTCAACTTACCTGCTATATCCAGAACCCCTATGGTAACAGCTTGGACAAGCGCTGTTTGTGCTTTACTTTTCTCGAAAACACGAAGAAACTCCACGTTTAACACTGACATATTAAACGGGAAACCGCCACACAAAAACAAATTAATGGTATTTACTGCCAGTACAATATACTTTCTTTGTAGAATATTCCTGCATGAGCTCATATTTCCAACGACCCACTTCTTTGGGTATTCTATGCGAAATGCCGTTAAAAGCTAGACGCAGTATCTAGGCGTCTGTTACGTATCTCGCCTCAAACATTTTCATCAGTCACTCGTACAAAATGTGTATATATTTCACCAAGCCCTAAACTACTAAATAATGCCTCAAAATTATTTCGCCTCAAATACTCTCGCACTAAATATCTTTCGCAATTAAAAAGCTTTTATCCCGTTTATATGACAGCATAAGGGAGGTAGCTCTTGATTCTTTCTTTATTTTTTGTTTCAAATATGTTTTCAATATTTCTCATATCACTACCTTGATTCGTATGCGATTCTGATTTTAGCAAATGCATCACAATGGTGTTTGAATATGCCTGTAACCGTTGTTTATTCCTCCTTTGTTCAATATATACATAATATCTACATTTATAAGTGAGAAATAGAAACATAAAGATGTGTAACTGTCCTTAAGCCCATCCAAGGCCATTAACACTGGGTACATCTTGCAGGAGCTACTGCATGTTGATGGTGTCACCTCAAACTTTGCCAAGAGTCTTCCTCTGTATAGTCCCCGTGTTTTTTTCTGCAATTTTGATCACAGCGATAGTGGCATGATTAATACTACTGAATAGCAAGGCAAATATCCTAGTCACTCATCAAAATGATCCGTACCTACTCTGGCAGTGGAAAGTTCGACCTAATTCTAGATACATTTGCAGTTATTTTTATACTGTGCAGAATGCATTGAAAAATTTAATAGAAAGAAAAACATTTTGATTAAAAATTAAATACCTATGATATACCTCAATTCAAACGTGTCTCCCATTCTTATTTATGATATTTAATTATTGATAAAACCTAATATTTTCACCGGGGTTTGATTGTAAACACTTTGTCCACTTCCGGTGCTTCCCCATACGTGAAAGCCTTCTTGGAAATTGAGGCCGCAGACCGTCTACAAAAATATGATGATAAACTCTACGGTATCGGCTTATATTACAGTTTACTAGTGAAATATCACGAATTCTCCATTTGATAAAAACGCATCTTTAATGCAGTATAGATGAACGAAACATTATATCTTTACAAGTAAAAACTTCACTCTTAGTATTGTCCAATCTGAATGGTATATTATATTCTCTTCGTAGATTTTCAGTTTCAAGTTTAGATGAAGTGACGGTAGAATAAGTGGATGTGTTGTCTACCTTCGCAGCATACATTATTGTTTTTACATAACTACACAATTAATATTATTTGTGTCTAGAAATCTTACCAGATAATACTTGGAAACGGCAAAATTGCAGTGAAAACCCATTCAAAATAGCGCTCTGAATTGTTGTCAAGAGTGACGTCATTACAACTTGGCGTAAAAAACTACGTTACACAGCCCCGCGCTGTTCTGGTGTAGCAAACTTTGCGCACCGTGACGTTACAAAAATGTAAAAAAAAAAATAGAAAATTTCATGATTTTCCCGTTCAAAACGATATATTTATTTCACTTGCATAAAACGGTTATGTGATTACCAAAAACCAGCGGTCTCCAGAAGTAATAACTATTATTAAAAGCGGCGGGTGGCTACGATTGACGCTTTAACCTAGAAGATGGTCGATACTTTATCCAAAATAGTCAAATACATGTAGGTACATTGTCAAAAGAAATATTTGCAAAAATCGCTGCAATTTTGACAAAAGGTATAAATTATCTTTTATGTAAATCCTCTTATGTTCCGGCTTTTCTCTCGACGTTAAAATAACGTTATTACCAAATCGTTGACATTTATGCCTTAACGTGCGGTTAAAACTACATTTGTGTGCTGAGGGACAATTATTGAGTGACAATAGTGCAAAATGTAAGGATATTGAGCGTGAACGGAATATTCTGAACGACAAAATGAATGCCATTAACAATTTATATAATTATAATTTAATAGATTCAAGTATGCAGGATCCGTTCCCTCGTAGTTGATGGACCGTCAGTAAGTCATTTTCATAAAAAAGGTTTGGTGTCCAGCAGCTTTGCTGCATTTTCTTGTTGTTTTTGTTAAATACACTTAGAAGGAAGCTTTTCTAACATCCAATTAAACTAGTACATTTAAGTAATACTTTGAACTACCAGTGTTTTTTTCCCAGAACTGCAGGCACGATGGTCTCATCAATCAACTGTATCACACTTGATCGCTTAGCGGGGATCCACAGTCATTAAGTCCCCAACCACACAGTGTCGTTCTCTGAACCTATAACAGAAAATTGCCTGAAGAAGGAAATGTATATATGTAGATTAGATAGTAATAGGTTAGATATGGATGGGATTTTTAGTTGAGTAGGTAAATTGAAGAAGGGGAGGAAATATAGTGGTTGTCGATGGAACTTGTAACTAGTAGGATTAAACAGAGAGTGAACTAAGGAGCTGTAAATATATTTAAATGCTGTTTCGTGAATGTTGATAAAATATAAAAAAAAAAAAAAAAAAATGTTTCTGTGGACTTTACTTTACATTAAAATAGGTGTAATCGATTTTAAAGAAAGGAACAAAAGGCGTAATTAGGTACCAGTAGTTTTGGGAAAATACGCAACACTGCTGTCGTCATTTTGATGGAACACCTAATATCAGTTGGTGAAAGCGGTGACATTTCAAATAGTGTTATTAACGACACTTTCAAATAATGTAATACAACAGCATTTATAACCATATTATTTATACACTGAGAGTCTCCAGCACATCACTTCGGAATAAATATAATATGGTTTCCATCAGAACAAATGTTTTTGCACATAACATAATTAAATAACCCAACAGCTGTGTGGAATGCATGTTTTAACTTAAAACTAATATGTATAATCTGCCCTTATATCAAACCACGTATATGGAATGCTTTGAACAGATTATAGTTTTTAAAATTCCCGATGGGACTGAAATATAAATTTAATTACTTTCCTCCATAATTTTATTTCCAAAAGGAAACTATTATGACATCATAGTATATTAAAACCATGCCATTTCAATTTATATTCATGTTAGATTCAATTAAGATTGAAAATATTATCTGTTTCATGTACACAAAAATGTTGATACAATAAACATTTAAAGTGAGGAAAATGTTAGATTTACAGAAGTTCAAGGAACCAACAACCGTGTTAAATTCTGAAATAAGGATTGAATATATTGGTTTTGTCGATTTCATTAGTGCTGAATCGGGTGATTAATTGATTAATTAATCTCAATACGAACTGTTTTTCTGTATTAAATCCTTAAATAAGAACACATGTAGCCGCTACAAAGCCACACACACGTTAGCGTGAATACAGCCTTACACACAGATACTGACTTTGTTTGCATTCTATTTATAGTCACATTTAAGAAAATAAGTAAAAACATATGAGGATAATATCCCGACGTCGTCTTGGCTTTAGATTAAAAACCACTGATCGCTTATGTCATTAATATGACAAGCCGTGTATTGGAATAGCAATTTTAGATTTGTTCGAAAGTGTTCCATTAACCCAGTAGTTATAGTTTAGACAAGTGCTGTCTGTGCTTTACTGTGGACAAAATCACGAATAAATGTCTCTTTTAACACCGACATGTTGAACTGAAAACCGGCACACAAAGAAATATCTAGGAAATGTACTTCCTTGTTGAATTCCTTGACCTGACCGTTTTCTGTCTGTTAGATATGTTAGATACGGATTATCGTTTGCAAACTATGATATTCACTGAAACTTATAAGTGTAAACAATACTTCGTCTGCTCAGTGAAGTGTAATGGGCCATTAAAAGGTTTTAAATAAGAATGCAAACTGAGAAAAATCTATCACACATTAGTGACTACCGAGTTACAAGCGGTCAATCGTACCAAAACTTATCCGTAAACTTGCATATGGGATGCTTCATGGTGCGTGTTCCTGATGCCATCTTTCATAAGACCAACCAGACTTAAGCGCTTTTGAATATGGACCTTTTGTATATGAACATGTGTAAACTATTCATACCCATCACACCCCATATTTTACTTAGGGGATATCCGTACTCTATTTAGAGATTTGTGGACGGTGTTTCGTGGTTATACAGTTACACATAATTTCGATCGATCCATCAAATATATTGATACATCTAAAAGAAATTTGAAAGTAATTTAACATTCAAGAAAACTGCATTAAAGTTATTTAGTCTTACTTAAATCGTCACTGCACAAAAAGTACGCTGTGGTCATAGGATAGCCTTTTTTTTTACAAGATAGCTTTATTGTAATTAGAAATTGTTATATAAAAATATATGAAGAATATATGAAGGAGGTCAAGAGATGGAAACGTCTATATATAGGCCGAAGCCAGGTAGACCCAGGTAGGATAAAAGAACTGATTTCGGATACAACATTATAGTGATCATTATGTATGTAGCACAAGAGGGAAACACCTACATGACCTTGAGCTGACACCGTCTATATGCGTGTCAAGACATTTTTATCGTGACATTGATAAAACACAACAGTAAGCCCAAGGTTACCTGGCTCTCGACGCGATATCTAAAGAGTCCTACTAGTTTACTGTGCATTATCCACGCTTGGAGGCATGTTTTCAAATTACCTTAGCTATTAATAGAACGTTTAAAACCCCTGCAGGTCGGGGATCGAGAAAAAGAATACATCTGATGTTAACCACTGCATATATCATAAGAGGCGACTTATAAGGGAACCCCCTGCAGAATTAGGGATTTACTTGTGTGCCCTCTACTTTGGGGACACAAATACGACCAAAATAAATCTTCTGCTCCCATTGCAATGTTTGGGATTTTTATCTTCTTTTTTTTTACTTAAGACTACCTTTTATTTTCTATCGTGTTGTTTGGCATTACCTCACTTCTGGTTTTAATGTTATTCCCTGCTTAACGTTCAGCTTTAAGGGTAATAGCAACAACTGGTTCACCCGTATTCAGTATAATGGAACCTGGTGGGATTCTGTACTAGGTGCATTCGGCATGGTATTTCAGTGAGATATCACTATAAAGTCGGCATCAGATCCGCGCTATCACAAAGAGGCAAGTAAACCAACATACCCTGTCTCCGGCATGCATAGACTTGTGCACGCTTACACAACACACATGGAAGCACGTCCTTAAATTACCTTAGCTGTTAATAGGACGTTAAACAAAATAAAACAAAACAAAACAAAACAAAATATAACCAAACCAATCATTCACTATATTCCTTATTAAATATTAATAGTATTGATATTGATCTAACTTATGTGACTTACCTAAGGTCAAACAAGGTAATATAGCTATTACAAAACATTAGCCATCGTCTATGAATACCAAAAATGTATTTGTGTTTATCATGTGAAATTTCCTTTTCATCATTTTAAAAACTTAACGTTTTATTCAGCATATTTTGTTTTACATATTTTATGTCTATTGGCTTCCATTTTTATCTTTCTTACATTTTTAAATGCTTCAATGGAGGGTGGAAAATACATGATATATACTAAACCACAATCAGTGATCCATCTAAAGAGACCGTAGACCGGGATACATTACATAGACGACAAGGCAAGTATTATACCGAAAGCCTGGGCCCAGTCGGGATACTGATACGTCTAGTTGTAAGTGAGCGGCCGAAATATAATCAACTGTGCCAACAGCAGACCATAAAAAGATATATAATACTACCTCAAGATATAAACATTTCTGTAATATACAGAATTTGTAAGACCAGGTTTCATATTTCAATGACATTTCAAACGACTTTAAAGTCACTTTCATTTTAAACGTGTATGCGAACATTTGCAAACAATATGTTTTCGCTGACCATACCTATCTCATCAACGACATCTAGATTGTCTTCTCCCCTTTACGCTACTTTAAGAGATCAGCGTTGTAGATATTCTGAGACTTTGAGTCAGATTCTTGGTGATGATATTAATAAATTTACCAGTGACTTCACACACCAACTCAACCCTGTCATTTTAACAGAATGAAAGACAGCTTATTCTTTGTCGCACTGATTTATCATAAGAATATCGGAATAGTGCTTCTATTGTAACGTTTTCACTCACTGGAACACCACGTCGAACATTACCGGAACGAAGGTGTACAGCCGTGGCATGTGACAACACACGTCTTCTATCGTGTTTTGGGACATATGACATGGTTTGAAGAAAAATAACATTCATCGTCGTACTAAATTCATAAAAGAAAGTGTTTTTTAAGTAATGCAGCGGTACCAGGAAGGGACTTAATCCATCCATTGTAAGTATTGCTGATGGCATCAGGACCACGCACCATGAAGCATCCCATATGTCCTCAGTTGATTTTCGAGATGTACTTGTTAAGTGTTTCAATAGATTGGTCAGTAAAATAACAACTAAAATAAACGATTTGGAAACACTCAAGCTTCTTGTGAAAGTGTCAGCATAGTGGGTGCTTTATTGATTAAGATGTTTAAACTGTATGGTGTCCTTGTTGTAGATACTGAGTTGTTTGTTACACAATCACTCGTACAAAGACTGTATTTGATTTAAAAGGGGAATTGTGGGGTTTTTTTTTGTTTTTTGTTTGTTTTATATTCCTTTGTATATCGGATGATATAAACAACGTCAACAGTATTATTGCTATACAAATATTAAGATTGTATTACCAAACATAGTACAGGTGACAGGTACTTCCAGCAGTAATATAGGTACGGGTTGATCCGTGAGCCTATCCTCACCTCGATGGCGTCATAGAACCGATCAGCACCTTCAGACCAAACTGTCAACACGTACACTTCTCAGATGTTGTAATAGGATCATAATTATGTCAAACAATTTATAATTTAATCTGTCATGACAACAGGTACACCGTGCAGATCTTAACTTGGGGTAGTAGTAGGCGCGCTTTCACCGCTGCTTTCTGTCATCGTAGTGTTGCCTAGTGTGACAGAGCGGTACTTGACCTTGATACAACTGAACACCAATGTATTACGACATGCTGCATCAGTTAGATATGCATAAACATGCACGTTTTATGTAAATATACTTGATGTTTTGACATTTTGATTAAAATCATGTTGAATATAATATGTATACGTTACATATATGTTTATACACACAGATGTATTTATAAAACATCAAGGCCGTGCAATTTAAAACAAAACAAAATGTGTAACGTGCTTTATTGCGTCTGCAGGTTAGCAAGTTCAGGTATTTTCATCCGCTTGCCGACAGGGAATCCCCTCCAGTGCCTGCTCTATAGTATCACATGACTATAATTTATTGGTATCTCATTTTATGATTAACATGTATGTAACCAAAAACTCGTCGTTATATCCTCTATGTAGGACCCGACGAAATGTTAAGCACATGAAATATAAACTAAACGAAAATATGAAATAAAATATTAATTTAATAATTAACTATGTATTTACATTTAGACACAAGTCTTGATAAACGGTGTAATTATCGTCACAGGCACAGAGGTAAACACTTATAACAATAGCGTGTCAATCAAGCGTTATATTTGTAACACAGTTAAATCGCTCTTTTCGTGTACATGTAGAAAACAAACAAACAAAAAATGCTTTACACAAACAAAGCTAAATGTGAATAAACAGCATACAAGTTGGTATCGGGGAAACCCCAATCTTATATTATATATTGTTCAACTAACAAAATTGATTTAAATGTGACATGTAAGTACTGAAGATTAGGGGGGGGGGGTCTCATATGTGACGGGTCGTTAAAATCGACAACGTCACGCTTATCATACAGATTATTCGTCCCAGATGGTCATGTGGGAAGACATGATAAAAGGCTTATATAGATGAGTCTGTAGAATATTTCAAGTCACGATTCTTATGTTTTGTTTTTATTTTAATCGATTTTGAAATTGAGGCATGACGATTTATTAAACAATTTGCCGTCATTTAGGAGACATCTCATGAACAAATCACATGATAAGGAAGAACAGGAATATATTCCTTTTGTCATTAAAGGTGAAAAGCACTACATAGATATATTACAGAAACAATAGGCCTTGAAAAGCGCTAGTTGTTTGAACCATTCACCACGTTTGCTGAATTATATATAAAAACTAGAATTTGAAAGTCGGGCAATGACCAAGTAACGCAGTGCGTCTTTCAACAACAGCCAAAAACGGATTTCACTCCTATCTTTAAGATATAAATGAGCCGGAAGTGGTATGTGTACCCCTAAAGGATATCATTGTCGTCGGCGCAAATACTGTACTGAACGTATAAAACAATAATAAAAACTTCGTATGAAACTTATAAACAAGCAAAAGTTTCGTTAGGCCCCGTGTGCACCCCTGCAGGTGGGGGATCGGGAAAAGAATACACCCGCTGTTACCCACTGCGTGTATCGTAGGAGGCGACTAATGCGGGAACTCCTTGCAGAGTTGGGGATTTGCTTTTGTGTCGTCTATTTGGGGACACAAAAGCAACCATAATAAATCTGCTGCGCCCATTGCAATAATTTGGGATCTTTATCTTTCTTTCTACTTCTAACTACCTTTTATTCCTTAACGCCTTGCTTGGCAACACCTCACTTTTGGCTTGATTGTTGAACGTTCGCCCAGGTGAGGAGGGCAATGGGTTCTGTCCCCAGGCCGGGACATACCAAAGTCCTTAAAAATGGTAGTTGCTATTCCCTGAATAACGTTCAGCATTTAGGAGAATGGCAACAACTGGTTCACCCGTTGTCAGTATAATGTGACCGAATGGAATGCTGTGCTGGGTGCCTTCGGCATGGTATTTCAGTAAGATAGCACTATAAAGTCGGCATCAGATCCGCGCTATTACAAGGAGGCAAGCACAGCAACATACCTTGTCCCTTGCATACACACAAGCAAGCGCGCATACACTACACACATACATGTAGAGGCACGTCCTTTAATGACCTCAGCTGATAATAGGGCGTTAAACAAAATTAAACCAAACTAAACCAGGCCGTGTGTGCTTGTCTAATATTTAATCTGAATCGATAACCTAAGTGTGGGCAAGTCTGTTTGTTTTTCAATAATTTGAGTGTAGAACGTGACCCAGTTCACCGCGTATGAATATATGTAAATATGGGCAGACTTCTTTCCGCAAACCTCGTGTCAATGTTTACAAACAAACGCTAGCATTTAGACTACCGTGCGTTCGAGACACCA
>JAUMHH010163934.1:0-17164 GCA_032359455.1 Chlamys rubida | reverse complement strand
CACAAACCAATGACGTAACAATCAATACCTGCTCCCAAGAGAAGATAACTCTGCAATACGCAAAGACGGAATAGGAGTCGCAGTAATTTACCGACACACCTTATTTAAAGTATCAAATCACCAAGGCCTTGTTAGATTCACAGGGACAATGTGTGTATTGTTTTATTAAATACACGTAGAACCGCTACAGGATAAAATCATAAAATCATAATTAATGTCACAACACATTACCTTGGTGCTGTAATATTTCTGTCCTATTCCAAGTCCTTTCCTTACCCGAACACACTATCTAGGAACCTCAAGTAGATAACGAAATTGCAGCGTATAATACTACATACATTGAGCTGAAAATATCTGTTTTTATTAAATTATGACCATCCCCCTTACCATACCCAATATTCCCTTCGGAACGTGTTTATTTCATCTTATTTTGCATTGATAACACAAGAAAGTGTTTATCGTTCCGCAATGTCCTTAGCTCAAACAGATCCTCACCAATATAGGCAAGGCATGGACCCTCAGAGGTCCATGCAAAAAGTGGATGGTATCAATTTATGAAAAAAGTATGGTATAAAGTACATTGATGCTTAAAAAGGTTCCCGTTTGGGGTACAGTGATGTTACATACAAGACGTAATAGTACCTCTGTTAAGCTAAAAGGCCAAAGGAATGCGGCACAACATTTAAATCTAGAACATTATACGAACATACTCATATAACACTTTTAACATATTTTTTGCTGCTTCTTTAAAAACAAGCATTCCATAGAAACAATTTTGATTTACAAACAACTTGTTGTTCAACTTGTTCACTGAGATCAGCTGCACGATTTGATGTTAATGTAACTAAGAAAATATTTAAACCTTGAACTACAGACGATGGCAACGAGAACCTTTAATACACTGTACATCTTCCGTGATTGATACAGGTATGCTTTAAGTGATTTAAAGCAAGGACACCAACATCAGAAAAACTTAACATATATGTAGTATGCCTCCCTTTAATTAAAAGGGGACACTGAATAAATTGTAAATGAATGGTGGTCCCTCGTTATAATATTTAGAATTCATGGTCGTCACCATGATTTCATATGGAAATATGATATTTCTTTGTGTGGTATGAAGGTCAAAGTGTTTGGTTTGGTTATCTCTATCCGAGTTCTCGGTGTGAGGACGTGACATTACTTAGACTTACCTGGCGGGTGTCGTCGATGAAGCAGAAGACCTTTACCATTACGGAACACCTGGACCCGTATTAATGAAACCGTTCTCATGATCAAGAATATATTTTGTGCTCAAGCCTAATTAATTGTTAAGGTTTTAAATCAATAAGTAAATCTTCATTCGCCAAGGGTTTGGAAATATTGTACAGCCAAAAGTTGATTTCAATGTTTTCTTTTGACTTTTCTACCGTTTGAAATGATTTAGGCGAGCTACCGGGATCTGTTTACCAGCATCGACATGGACATATCTTATAAACTCATTTACCCCTAAAATTGCACAATGAACTATTCCAACCTTTGATTTGGAAGAGTTGAAATGTGTTTTCAGGGGTGAATGAGTTAAACACAAAAAACTACCACACTTACCGAATATACGTTGTTGCATATTTCGGTTTAGCTAAACCTTAGAAGCGGTTGCAGTGGCCTATATGTTGTATACAACATATCGGGCTTGTCCTTATCAGGAAAATGTATGTACGAACAGACAGGTAATTTACTTTGTGTAAGATCGATTATTAGCTCTTTATCCTGTTGCTATATGACTTCCCTAAACTATCTCACAATGACAGCTAACAGCCTCGGTGTTAATGATTTGTCCGTGTGTAACAGGCAGTACTTATATGCAAAATAATAACACAAAACCATAATGAATTGTTTCAGAAATACATAATGTTAGAGAAAAACAGAAAATTATAGATGGTTTAATGCGTTTTTATATATCATTTTAAAGGAAATACTGTTTAGAAATAGACATGATTTGAATTTTCTTTCACAGAGAGTTTCCATGTTAAGTAGGATCGAGATATATTTCCCAACAGAATACATTTATTTAGGGTATATACAGATGCATCAAGTTCTAGTTTCTCACCCACAAAAATAAAGTTTAACGCCCACCAATTCTCGGTCAATGATTAGTTAGCCAGGACACCTGTGCGCTTGATCACAGTATTTTCAGTCATGTCGAGTCATACCGGATATTTTTATGAACAATGGAACAGACGGGACATTGAAACGTATATAGTGAAACATTAAAGTAATTCATACACTATGAATTCCAAAATGTGATAAAATCCTAAATCGGGAACCTAACAATAACGGCGAACAAGGCAACAAGAAAGATTTCCAGATTAAAATGACAGGGTTGTCTAAAGGAAATTGTCGTTCAGTTATCTATAAAAATGAAGTATAACGTAATAACTTGAATACGTTGAACAAATCTGAGATAAACGTTGACGGCACAATTACATGTTTCTGTACCACGTTAATAACAATTTACCAAGTATGTACAGTATTTAGAGGTTATTATAGGACTATTTTGGTAGCACACCCTTTATCAGCTGAGACCTTGACATCAGCCTAAGGGCCGCATGTTGATATCAGGTCATGGGCTGATTAAGGGTGTGATATCAAAATAGACATTTCATAACCTTTTATCACACATTTTGAAAAACAAAACAAAACAATTTTTTTGAACAATTCAACTTTTAATCAACCTAATCAACATAAGGATAAACAAACATGAGCACATCTGTTTCTGTCCGTCATAGCTATGCGTTATAAAAGACCAAAAGTCAGAAACAGCGCGAGCTGACCAGTCCTATCAATGACCAAACTTCAGAATCATTCATTATCTGATATGTTGCTATCGTCTGCCCCGGGAACCGAGGCGCCTAAACGTAAAACTAAAATCCGTAGTGAAGAACCCGGATGAAGTGATATCAGCCCGGCCGATAACTAGTTATCGGCCCAAGTTGGTGAAATAACTGTTTATCAGCCCGGGCACTGATATGACAAAACAAACAACACTTGTATCACATGGGCAAAATGTATATTATTAGAGACAAAAGTGTGATAAATTAAAGGTATTGACCGGACAGTGAAGTCGTGATCTTTATAATACACAAATTGTGAACCCTATCCTAACTCAAAATAACAGTCAGTTGTTCACAATGGAAGTGTTCTTTGCTGATTCGAAGAGAACTCAAGATATAGTTATTAAAGCCATTGTTTCCACATAAAAATACTCGTTTCTTGCTTTTACACCGGTATCCATCCATGTAAGCATAAGGAAACAATGTTTTGCCCTCAGATGTTTACAAATGCAACAGATGGTAAACATTATACTTTATAGTGATACGTCACGTTTAATGGGCTTTTGCCTTTTTATAAAGGGCTATGAATGATGTTTTGTGAATTTTGAGAATGTCTTACTTATATTTTTCTGCTATCATATATTGTTTGTTTTTTTCCTTAAGCTTGGCGCTAATCGTTACTCAATGACCAAACACTGTAATATTTATATTTACCTACAGTATGCCAATAACTATCACTTGACTACCAGTATGAAATTTGTTTTTAGAATGACGATCATGGTTACCACACCACCAAACTTTATGACTTTAACGACTTTACTTTGAGAATAACATGTATCAACTTTCCTTTTCTCAGCAGTAAATATATCAGTCTCCAAAGGTATTATCATGTCACAATTGGTTTGCTACTTTAAAATATTTTTGAAGTATGAGATGTTTCATCTTTGTGCGTTTTCCTTTGAACTAGATATACATAGTCAGTGTTTTATATCGCGGATACATCAATATCCTGACCTTGGTTTCAATGTCGACCTTCCGTGTCTGCGATGACTTAACATGATGTAAGACTATTCAGTGTGTCTTCGTTGGAACGTTGATGACATACACAACTTCCTGAATGTGACAGGAGACACCTGGACAGGTACCACAGGTTGTGCGGGAAACGCTCACTCTTCCATATTTATGGTGCTGCATCCGGGTTTATTGCAGGGATCATTATGGGGTGTACTGTCATAAAGTTAACATAGACATACTTGTTTCTGTCTTACTTCACAGCATTGTATATGCTATTATTGACGTTACTGTCACCAAATGCTGTATTGAATCTCATGTGGTTGCTGTCGTTTTTATGTAAATATTTGCCCACTTTATTTGAGACCCGCTGTACCAGCCTTGTATGCTTGACAGCCGCATGGCGTGTCTATTATGTCAGAATAAATAACTTCTTAGCTTACATGGCTATGGTTCCTGCATTAACTTAGCAGAAACAGCCAACACCGCGGCATCTTGTGGATCCGTGGTACCAGCATACCTTCCCTGTGGTGGATGACTCTTCAGTGTGACTATAAATATAAAATCAATCATATAATAGAGTATTATTAGAGACACCCTTGTCTTGAATTCTAATGTTGATAATAGCTTACAGGTATTTACTGAAAAAGTGTATTAATCATATGTGTGACTGAATCGAATGGATGAAGCAAAAAATGAAAGAATTACCAGGAATGTTAGAAATATTCATATATGGCTATTCTGCATATCAAATAACACAGTGTGCTGGTAAATGTGTATCCATTTCTTCATTGGAAAGAGACGTAATGCCTTATTTATTTGCATACAAAACGGTTTTGTATACTGAAACATGAAACATGTAATACTACCTGTTAAAAAAACCACCCAAAGGAGCAGTTCCCAAATCGAAAAACCTTTTGAAAAATTCCTTTTAAATCAACCAATGTGTCAACATTTAAGTTATTACAACGATATAGCGTTAGAATACATAGTCAGGCATTACAATTTGTCAACAGATGGTTAATTTTTAAATTTAAATAGCACCAGGAGATGTATTTCAAACTCGAAATTGTGTTATTTGCTAACGATGTTAAAAATGACGCGTGCGCGACCTATGTGTTCTGTTTCGCATGAAGAAATAAATCTAGACCATAAAAAAATATTTGTATTCATACTAATTCCAAAGGTCATCATCACATGTGAAAATGCTGACAGAATGTTCATTTGAGGTGGATGATAAAGCAAAATTCGAGTCGTGATCCGTTTTCGGCACAGACATTTGCAAAGACCGGAAACGCTAATTGATGACATCCAAGTGTTTTTTTTTAAAATATCTCACATTGGACACGGGCTTTTTCATTTCATTAGTAAGAACACTCGTCAATATTCTTCTATGTGATACAACCATATTTGAATATAACTCATTCTTTACAAACCTTTCGGACACTCTCCATTTCGATTCCTGATGCATTTATAGTAAATCGCTAAAGTTGCTATGCCTAAGATGTAACCCAATATCGGCATTACAACCATTAAGACGGTTTCAAGTTGCACATCTGAATGAAAAAAATAAGATATATTTTTTAATAGTCCAATATGTGTTTAACACTAATAGTTTAGTAATGAGTCCAATGCTTCCACATGTTTTTGGCTTTTTTCAAATGGTCAAATGTATCTTTGCTTTTAAACAAATACTACACTAATTTACACGTTAAAATTAGACCCGCTTACAATCAATGCGTATTTCTGTTTGAAGCAAAATAAAATAGTACTATAATCAGAGCCTCCCGTTTACATACCTGAAGAATTGCATGCCTCTTCAGGAATGGTCTGTTGTGCTAGGTAATAAAGTTAACATAATAAGACAATTGAAAAAAACTCCCACAATACAAATAGAAAAAAATAAAATATATAAGTTGAAGCTAAAAAGGCTTTTTAAAATTTACCAAAAACTATAAATATGAAATAATTGGCAAAGGGCTAATTATCGAATATACAGTTTACCAATTTCAAGATTATACCATTGGGAGATAATGTGAAAATGTTTCTTTGTATTTTTAATAAATTAACTTTTTAAATTGCTTACCTTACCGATCTGTTTGGCTTGCTATCTTTAGGAATCGTGGAAAACTCTTAATTTGTATAAATCAGCTATCGTGACATCTTTACAGTATGACGTATTGCATTGCTCTTTCGAAGTTTGCTTACCATGTGAGCTTCTCTGAGAGACGTAACCGCTTATTGTACCCTTATATTGCATGTTTCCAGGTTTTCAGTGACCAAAAAAGTATCACCCTAGGGTTGAGACGGGGGGATTCCAATATTCATAAAAATTATATGACGTCACGTCAACAATTTGTCAACGTCACGTCAACCCTGCGTTAAGCCTATACAGTTAACATTACATTAAATATATGATACACAATGGGAGAACAGGGCAACAGAAAAAGAATCATTCGCCCCCTTGAGGTGAGATTGGGAATCGCAACCATTGGGGAAAGATTCTCATGTTTGTCAACTTAAGAATCCCCCCCCCCGGGTTGAGAGTCCCCTATCTCACCCCAGGGGATGAAATAGTCCCTATTACATTGTTCTTGTTATATCGCTTAAACCTGTGTTCTTGTCTTGTATTGCTGATGGCAACAGCTTACCTGGTGCTTTAGTGAAGGTGTCAGTTGAAGTTTGTAGCGCAGGCGATGTGGTATCTCCAAGTACTGTATATGTAAAACAAGTAAGCAAATGCTTAAATTCTACTGTGAACATATCAGAACCAGAACTAAGGAAACAAACTTACACCCGGACTACCTTTGCCGAATTTTAAAACTTTTGATTTTTTTTTTCAAAGGAAGGAATGCTGTAACTCTCTGGGTGACACAATCCGAGAAACATGTTAACTTATAACAACTTGGAAAAAAATAAAATTTGTTTTCCAAATCATGGTCAGAGGTACAAAGGCGAATTAGTTTACCAATACAAATTATCTTTAAGTCAACAGTTAAACATGGAAGGATATGTCCATATTGAAGTGATGTGTAATATTATTAAGAGTATGCATTATCTATGTCAACTTACCTTTCATCTGCATCATCTTCTTAACTGAAACAAATAACGATCACATGAAAAATTGTGATGTTTGCAGTTTTATTGTAAAAAGTAAAACGTCAAATGTAAAACCAAAAATATTTTAATGTTACAGAGAAGTACTATATGGTGAAACTCTACAGGCATATATCAATTCTGTGCTAGAACATTCCTGGCTTTCTGAGAAAAAACATGATGCAGACCATTTTTTGTCACAACATTAAAGATAGGTTCACACTGATAAGCTGTAAGTTTTCAACTTTGGACACACATGGTGATATCTGCAGCATTACTCATAAAATTTTCATGGAAATCATCATTGATATTAAATTCAAAGAGATGAGTGCCCGAGGGCAGTAATAAGAATAATGCTAAGCTTGATCCTATACTGAAGCTAAGACGTTCGCTAAACTTTCAACAAGTTACGCTGGATCTTAATATTTGTTAGATTAACAAAAATGTATAAAATCGTTTTCAAACAACATTATTAATACTTTTTGTTAATCTAATCTAGAAATGTCTGTACATGTGTAAGGATTTTCCTATATTTGTCACGACAATTTATGAACTATGCTTGTATTCAAGGATAAGGAATATATAAATATGGTTAAGCCTACAATATTCCAAGAAAAAAGCTCGAAGTAAATGAAATCGTAATGATATTACCCCATTATTGTTTTCTACTTCATTTGGTAAACATTAAATAGAGTCGCAGGTTAATTTTGTAAGCCTCACCTTCCATACAGTAAAAGTAGCACTGCACTGGTCTGCCTCCCGGACCCAATGGCAAGCTACAAACGTCGGCGTTACATTTCATACACGTCTTGAAATGGCAGTACTCTGTCCAAATGTCACATGTGCTTTTCCCACAAGGTACCGGTATGCTATCTGGAGCGCTCCATTCACCTTGGGCTAGTCCGAACGCTAGGGCTAATAGAAAAGGCATCATTCCTTTCATTGTTTTTGCCTGAAATGAAAAAAATTATCATTTGAAATTTATTTGCATATCATTTGTTGCTTTTTCTAGTAATGTAGCAGAAAATTTAAGAAAAAAGTCAATAAAATAAATAAATAAAACAATGAAATGTATCCAAAAATCTAAATAAATAAATAAATAATAAAAAAAAAAATAAAAAAAAAATGATAAAACAATAAAAGCGAAACAATAATACTAATAAACGTAGTTCCATCATAGTTAAGTAAAGGTGGCAATGGCAACTTTTTTAGACAAATAAGTGCAATATTGTGTCAATATCCCAAATATAATACTGATAGCGGTAAACACATCCTCATTACCTGTGTCTGTGAAGGTAAAGCTTACCGTGAAATAATTCCACATACATTGTATATATCCGGTTTATCCACGATGTATATTATAAGATTTGAAAATTTCTAAACCAAAATAGTAACGATGTAACTATCTGTGTGATGAAATAGAATTAGAAGTTTCACTATTTATTCAACAAAATACCGATTAGTCCAATAGTATGCAAATCACGAGATTTCGTTTAGTACCGTAAAGCTACATTTTGTATGCAGTCGAGATAAAATAATCATTCATGCTGACTGGATCAAATACATGAAAGGTATTTAATCGGTCACAATTTAGTATTACTTTCATTTAATTGTTTTTCTGTTTTTGCGCCGTTATATTTATCTATACATTGGACCAAATGTATATTTTTCCGTTAGATTCTATAATCGAAGAAGAAGACTTTATATGCTTTACAAGAATATTGACAAACCTGTGTTTTTCCTTCTTTCTTCATATTTTTATTCAGGAAATATATATAAGTTTTTCTTTCCGACTGTAAATATAATCATATATACTAGACATTGTGATAATCTGTACATACCTGCACTCATATAGGGTACCGATTGTATACAAAATGATACAAAACAAATGGCGGTTTAAGGTACACAAAACACATTGTGTAACTGATTATAAAAGGGGTTTAACATACCATCAGTAATCAGTATTAAAAATGTAAAGTAAATATACATACATATATCTTAATTGATCAGTGCTTTAAGTATTGCACTTTCGTTATGTTTCTAAAGAAATGTCCTCCTTACCGCTGTGTTTGTCTCTAGTCACGAACAGGTGCTATATATACACATATGACTGTACCTATGGTGTACACCTATGGTGTATACATATATTGAAAATTTCCAGTAGATTTGTTTTTCGAACTTGATAAACGCCATTTTAAATGAAACCATTTGCCGAAATAGATAATCTGTTTATTTATATAATTCTATTTAATATTGGTCGAATTCGGGTCGAAGCAGGGCTAAACTGCCACTTACCTTTTCAGCTATTGTAATTACCTTCACTAGACAACGTCAAACTTTTTGTGTCGCATCAGTACCAGTCGTTCACAGTCAGTCACTGCCCATCGGAGACGTACGCAAACAGTGATGAGGTTATACTAATTATGACGTCATGAACATTCACAGGTCAAACAGATATAGGAACCCTCGATTCAACCGTGACGCACCAGTCAGTGGGTTATTCAGCATGAATGTTACTTTTGTCTGACTGCATACACAATGTAGCTTAACTGTACTAAACGAGATCTCGTATTTTGCATGATATTGGACAAATTGGTGACAACGGCTAAAAGCAAAGAACCATCAGAGTATACTTTCTTTTGTAGCTCTCGTTTCTGCTCTGGTAGCATATGTGTAAATAAGATACTTTTCTTGCCAAAGTAAAAGCATAAAATTCGCCCAAAAATCATGATGCGCTTATGAGTGGTGGAATGAGTGGTACAATATGTTTTGCGTATAAGTTTCATATTGTGAATTAAGAATGATGAAATACAGACAAACGAGTACCTGGAAGAAATACTTTCTCAGAAAAAAAGTGCATGCTCGTTTGGAGGTAATTTGACGTCATAACAATTGATGACGTCACTGCTATATCTGGGGTACAGGGATGAATTGACAATATTGATAATGGTAGGCTAGATCTTTCCAGATAATCTTCGCTCATAAAAAAAATCTTTATGATGATCTAGCGGCTAATGTAATATTTAAATTAAAAGCAGAATAATCACAAAATGTTCGCCGGTAGGTAGCATCTAATGAGTAAATCATATAACATACGAGTTTGTGATTACTGAAGCAGATGACAACAATGGAACAGAAGCTTGAAGATCTGTATAGTTATGGTTCGGTATAAGAAAAACAATACCCTCATGGTAAGGACACGTTATTTAGTGTTAAGACATTTTAAAAATACATTCCTGATGATTGAAATGTTCCTATCTGTATTGTACATTACTTGTATATTTCTCTGCAACGTTTCAAGCTAACTTATAATTTCTCGTTCATGAGGAAAAACGGTAATTAAATTCATCCGTATGTGTATATAATGATGAAGCGATATAAACGTAATGTAGTTATGAAGCATACAGTGATGATGTTTGATGATGCGATCATATTGTAGAAGTGGTAACTCTTTAAGAAAATAAGTTTTCTGAACGTTCTATTCCTTTCAAGGTAAAGATAAAATCAAGTTTCTCATCTGAAAGGGTTACGACAAACCTGGTAATTTTAGGATAGATACATATGAACAGAAATAATCTTTTAATGACTAGTTAAGTATAAAAAACAGACATACTTTACGGCTACGCTATCAGTGTTTATCTTGATATTTAGTTTTGTAAGTTTCTTATTTAGCGAATTATCAATACCTAAAGAACATTCAGCTTGTGATGAATAACATTTTACGTGGCATCACTGTCTACGGGATAAATTATTGAACTGTGCACTGGATTTGCCCAAATGATTAATTTCTTGCCTGTCAGAAAAGAGTGGACGTTAGTGGATAGATATTAGTTAGTTCAGAGAGGTTTCCTATGTCTCAGATATTGAACACAGGCATTTATGATATGTAAATTACAACAAAATGAAAAAATTTTGCTTAATTAAGTCAAAAAATATCATATATGGTATAATTCAAATGTTGTTTCATTAGAAGTTGGTTTGATGAGAGAGTATAGCATGACTTACTAGGGAAAAAAACTAACAAACAAAAAGCAAGAAAGTTCCAAAGTGTCAGAAAAACCATAACTCGAAATCGATAAAACTGGAGCAATTATGAACAAGGTAAACATTGAGCAATTATGAACAAGGTAAACATCGAGCAATTATGAACAAGGTAAACATCGATGATACCCGCCATGTAAATCTAAGTCGATGTTCAGTAATATCACGTCCTCATATCGACAACAAGGATAGTGGTAACACAACCACTTTAATGAGCATACTAAAAAAATTGGCCATGATGGCGACAATAACACTTTAACAAATTTGCCCGTCAGCTGTTCAGCCGCTTGCGAAAGCTATCACGGAAGTCATGATATTCGAAGCAAGCTCTTGAGTGCTGAATCAACAGGGATATGTAAACATCGCCTGTAGGGGAAGCAGGGATGATTTTATCAAGAAAGGGAAAGCTCACGATCGGATGTTTGAAATCGTCCCGCTTATCATAAGTAGTAAGTGTAAGTCATCCCTGTTAGTCATGTTGTAGTAGTGAGTAAAGATCGCGGAAAGCGGCTGAAGTAGAGGAGTATGTGTTTTTCCTTGATATGATCAATTTTGATCAATTACAAGCTTAAATTTGATATTAAAACTAATCACCTTCTTTAATACCAAAGCGTCTGTCAATCAGTCAAAACAAGTTTCAGAAATCTGAAAATTAAATTTACAGCAGAAGATACGGAAGGTGAACTCTTATCACATATTGATCGATAGTATTACAAGTCATGGTTTGTAAGAAAACTTTACGAAACGTTGAATAAACATAGTAAATGAAGAAAAATATGGGAAATTGGAAATCTACAAGCGACCATATTGTATGTTGCATTGTCCGACGTCAATTCTCTGTCATCCACCATATATTTTTTCTTTCATTTTAAGCAACTTCTAAAAGACGCAGGTTCAGGATAACTGACAGATTGTTTCCTGGCACAGACTGCCTCTCATAAATGACTTTGAACTACTTCCACGTTTACAAAGATTAACTGTGTCAAAAGTAACACCTTTGTAAAATTATGCAATACATGGGTCGTAGAATAGGTCCGTTGGTTAAAAGCTCAATTAGTCTGCAAACGGTATACCTTGCTAAACACGGTCTAAGGGATTTCTATAGGCTCTTTGGCATCTTGTTTTTTTCTTTTCTTCTCGCTTTTCTGTTTTGTTTAAAAGCACACCCTATAAGAATTAAATTCGTGATAGGAACTTAAAATAACTCTATAAATAAATGTCATTGTTAAATACGGGCGGCACGAATATGTGTACTTTTCCCCCTACCAAAGCTGTAAAATCCTTTTACAAATAAAAGAGTATCACCAGTTAAGTAGTCTAGGCCCGTATGTCTGATGTATGATTAGCTTAAGAAGAGACCGACTGAACGCATTTTTTCATAAATTTAAAAAAAATGTGAAAAATTAACATATTTTTTGTTTTGCATTTTTTGTCTTCAGATTTTGATTCTGAAGTTATCAAGATGTAGTTTTAGTGATTAATTTCATATTTCAGATGAATATTTCCATATAATTCTATTTTAGCTTGTTATTACACTTCATACACAAAATGCATGCAAAAAAGTAGGCTTATTCCGTTGAAATAGGTATATTTAATTAGAAATATTCTTGCATAGAAAAAAATCAAACCTAAAAAGTAAATCGATCGCGTGACGGAATAATGATGCTTTATTTTTAATTTTGTGTATTTCGTTGTAAAATCGTTTTTACGCTGCTATATGGCTGCAATATATGATAATGTACGTATGTTAAGTATACAAACGCCATGGTCATAACCAGAGATAATGATATATGTATACTAATGCATCAATCAAAGTAAGCACACAATTACCCTGCGTGTAAATAAAGTTTGTATATATATGTTTTACAGATATGGAGTTGATGACTAATGAAGCTTTGTCTACGGTGCTAAGGCAGCCAAGGTATGTATGAATATAGTGTCGTGTATCAATGTTATTTTCAATCACGTGATTATAAAAGAAGATAGTGTATACAGTACGTAAAGTCTTCCTGGTTTGTGTTTAAGACGAGTTCAGACAAGATTTTAGTTGTAAACGTACTGCGTAGAAAGCGAGGACTCCCATTTAAATTAGAGGTTTTACATGTATACTTTTTATTACAGGTTTTGTGTCAAAAGGAGGGAGGATGAGAGTCCGCCGCGTAAGTTTGTTGCATGATTCCTCTTTTCTTGTGAAAAGTAATTGTAACATATGTTATCGAGATCAGCTAATGGCGACAACCAGGTCAAAAGTTTATATGTGATACCCGTTGGCTCGAATGTCATATGTTTTACAAGCAATTTGTAATAGAGAAGCATTATTTTAGAGCCAACACAAAATGATATACATTTACATCGCATAGGCTAGTTTATTATATTGTCTTGTTAAGAGTAAACGAGTCTGTTTGCTGGATTTATTTTGTTTAAATCCGAAAGTAAACATTTGGCTGTATGATGAAGCATAACATGTTATGAATACGCTAGATGATTGCTTTTCTTTATTAATTGATTGAACCATATTATATTGCCATCATAAGCAAGTAGGATTTGGCACACGTTATACACTATAACAACAATATTAAAGCCCTTTCCTAAAACAAATACAAATTTCAAAATTTGGCCAAATTGAAACTATATGCATGGTAACATTGTTCTCCGAAAGTGAAGTAAAAGGTCAATTACATGATGTACAATTTGTTCAAGTAGTTAAAATGGAAATCTGTTGCTAGATTTTATAAAGCTATGTATATTTCTAAATAAAATTATGTTAGTTTCCTTGGGCAGATTTCTATCACCACACAAAAGTAACTCAAATATTAACAGCTGTATCATTTAGATTAAGATATTTACATTTGTGTTGTAGCCCCTCTAGATAACGGTACACACTCAAAATGTTGTTATGATTCAATAAAAGCAAGTGTGTAGTAATATCAGCAGTACTACATGTACCGATATGACATCTGACCTCACTATGTAAACAACAGTCACCCCCACCCCAAATAAAACACCGATATTGTTTTTTAACAACGGATAAAAATATAAATTATTTTCATAATGTTTTTTTAAATCTTTGTTAACAGCTATGAACTTATCAACGAGAAATCATTTTGTTTAATTAAATATTGGTGCTGAAAAAATACAAAGTTCACTGTCGCCGTGCCACGGCAGTACAGGCGATGATGAATGACTATGGTTTTTAATTAAGGCACATCATTTTTATATCGGGACACCGCAGTGAGTCTGCTATCAGATCCTATAACAGGTCCTTTTCAACAGAAAAGAAAAACGTCACTGTCCTCTGCACTAGCGTCCGTTGCAGGTGGCGAAGCAGGTCAAATCATCCCGGCATTCAGTGACAGTAACAAATGCCGAATGCTCAAACAATGAGCTTGTCCCGTTATCACAGGCGGTCGACACAATATTTCAGTCCACATCATCTTTTAAATCATCTTCTGGTGATGCACTTTCCATTTCCATTAACGCATCATCTCGTTGACATTCCAACCCCCTCGTGACCTGATAAGCTTAGCCGCTGCACAACCGTTGTTTATCGCTCAGCTACCTTTGCGAACACGGAATACATTTCTGACTTTTTGTAACCAAAATATTATAAAGTATTTTTGTTTCAAATTAAGATCTGCTGTCAATTTCAAAGATAATCAATGCTTGTTAAACATGGCTGTTTGTAAATTTAATGATTAAAATATGCAAAGTGGAACTATTTGCTTATTGCTCAACGGTATATTTCGTCACCATTGACAACGCATCATCTTTCCCGCGGAAAAATGCTGTTTTTCAGGACGGTGTATTTTCTTTCTACGTGAAAAAAGTATTTGCCTTTGTATATCGTGAAGAGTTTAAAGATTAACTGTAATAGACTGATGTTCACACTGTATGAGCTTCAAACGGTTTCATAAAATGTACACATCATTTTCAGTTTATCATGTATAAATAAACTTCTAATTACATAAAATGCTTATACCTAAGTTAATATGGTAGAATGCATTCCCAAGTGGTTGATTTGTTACAAATGTAATTAGTTTATCACTTTTAATTTGCATATGTGGAAATATTAGGCATTTCAATATTGACTGACGGTACAATTTGTGTGTTACCTAGGGGACGAACTGTGAAGTCAGATAAGTGGGCCTAGTCTGTTGTTATATATTATCTCAAAAATAACAAAGAAATCTTCAGAGTGTGTTTACTTATTGGGATTAATACATTTGAACACGTGACACAACTACTTAATTATTTTATCAAGTGAATATATTCTGCCAATCTTATCATAGTTATAATATCAGATAAAGGAATATTTCAGACCCTCTGTTATCGAGTTGATTATGAAGCTTGTGTGTAATGCAACGTAAATCATTATAATGTTTTTCTTCGTACAATTTTCGTTTTTTCGGTTTATTAAATCGATAAATTAACTTCCTTAAAGTTCTCGTATGGTATGGTACCTTTCCATTCACAACATCTTCCTGTCCGAGCAAAACATAATAAAGAGAGGCTCCACAACATGCGACTTACAAGTCATGTTTATCTAACTCAATGCAAATATGAATTGCCACGTTCACGAGTTGTAGAACTTCTTTCTGCCACTCCTTTTTTTATGACAATGTCGAGTGGTCATGCTTGTTGCTTTAAAGCGACAAGTAAAACCACAAAGAACCATTTTTAACCAGCAGCGCCATAACGTTACTTTATTTTCAACGCCATTATTTTGTCATTTTCGATATCTTTTCTATCATTCAGTTATCATTATCCATCATAACATCACGGGTGAATGTATGTAATGCAGCCGATTAAAATCAAAGGTCAGAATTATTCAAGGAACCATGTTCCATAGTTTAGAACTTTAAATGATCAAAGTGACGGAAGGTGTTAATCACCCATTTGTGTTACGGTCATCATTAACTAGCATCTTCTCCATTTAATTAATTGCATGGAAACAATTTAAGGCGATGGTACATGTAGAAGAAAAGCTGTTAAATAAATTGTTATATGTCTAAATACCAACGCTATCATGTATTGTTTAAAGGGTCAGGATGGAGGTAAATATATAACCATTCTACTACTGCTACTTGGTGTCATCCCGGGGTACCATGTGTCCTGTACAGAGGATCTGCCTGAGAAAATCATGGTACAGTGTGGAACTGAAAAGTGCAATATTTTGGAACAATTTTGCACATTAGACGGTAGTTGTGATTACTGCAACGAAGATGAATGCAAACTACCGATAGCTCCTGGAGAGAGACCGCCTCAGTGTTTCTTCAAATGCAATCACGGTAAAAAACAAAACTATACTTATTATTTTCAAATAACAAGTTTGAAGCAAGGTACTAGATACCATTGACTAACAATGACATGCACTTTTGATATTTACTTGAATTTCATTGCAAAATAAAGTCATCTTTGCAAAACTTAGCTTTTTCAATATTTGATGTTTACAACATTTTTGAAAATAAGTTTTAATGCAAAATCTATTATTGTTTTTTTCCTGTCGAATGTCAATTTTATTAAATAATTATTTCAATGTGCTTGCAAGATTTCTATATACCATGTTTGTGTCATAGCTTTTATACTATTTATCATCTATTTGTAGTCATGGAGAAACTTAAGAACTACTCAACTGGTAGGTTGTGTTACTTTTTGGGGTGTCACTGTTGAAATCACAAAATATCATGATTTTTGTTCCTCATTGAAGCAAACATATTTACTTATGAGTAATTAGGATATGACGGGTTTGACTACATTCTTTCTTTTTTCGTTTTGAAATCCCCATAAATAATACTGAATTAAAAAAGGACAAACACTTGATATAGAAATATCACTATGTAAAGTTTGTATACTTTGTCAAAGAGAATAGATAAATCTTAAATGGATATATTGAAGAAAAAAAGAATTTCCAAGGGTTTTTAATTTTAAAACACAAAATGTAATTTTAGCAATAATTTGCTTATAACTTTAATATAAAATGCTAATCTGTTCATTAGGTCATTCCAAAAAAACTTCAGGAGCGTTTTGCGTATTTAAATGTTCATCTCTATTTACTTTATGTTAGGCGGTTATCTGACCTGGGTTGTATACTTCCTTGTTTCGTATGCTGCCCTGACGACACTGCTACTCGCATTCCTTGGGTGGAAAATGCGAAAAACGTTAACAAAATGTTGCTGTCGGAGGGAAATCCAGACGCCATCAGA